>JACVBY030000646.1:600000-910194 GCA_017589505.3 Metroxylon sagu
ACCAACCTACTAGCACGGTCTAATTATTTTTAAAACTTTTTAAATTTTTTATATCAGCATGGCAAGCTGAATAATTTTATTTAATTTTTAACTAAATTTATATAAATTAAATTAAATTAAATTAAATATATATATCTTTCTTCGTGGTGGATAACTGACTTGCTATCATAGTCGCACAGTCCTACCGATGCATTGCTCAGTTTTTTTTCTTTTTTTTTTTGATCGTTTGAAGGGGATTCTTCGTCTTCATATTTTGTTTGGCATGACCCAATCTCCAGGTTATCAGACCCAATGGGCTAATCTATTAAAAAAAATTTTATTATTATTATTATTATTATAATTTTTAAAACTAAATTTATGGAAATTAAATAAATTAAATTAAAGATATATGTCTTTTTTGAGGCTTGCTATCGGTGTAACCCATTATGATCACTCCTTTCTTTTAGCTTTCAAGATCGTAACGAGTTGTGTTATCTTCCATCTTTATTCTTTTACTTTTCTATTCATTTGGACGAAAATTATTATCTTCATCTTTAATCTCATCTTGTGTTCTATTCTTTGCATCATGCCAGTACTTTAATTCGATCAACATCTTCATCATGTTGAGCTTCAATCACTCCTCCTATTATTAAGCACCGACCTTTCTACACTGATAGCAAATTTCAATACTATTTTGGACATTGAAAGGATCAATAGTTTGCTGACCATAATGGCAAGCATAGAATATTAATATTTTCATGCATTTGCCTTCAGCCCAAAATTACTCTTTTTAACTTAATAAATATATAAAATCATTATTTAAATAAAAAATAATAATAATTTATTGAATGAAAAATTGTATAATTTTATTTTTTTTAATAAAATTATTTTATATTTTATAAGCATTGCCCCACTGCTACCATTATAAGGGCTGGTCTTGAAGAGTTTATGGTTATTGGGAAGGGTTTTTTTTTTTTTTTTTTTGAAACATTGTATGGCAGCTTAGTATGTCGTGTGCTTGCTGTGCCAGGCCAGCCTGTCATGCATTGTGACATACCATGTCAAGCATGCAAGGGGCTAGGCCATGCCATTTTCATGCCTGAGCTATTACACCCGTATCAACGGGGCATGCCGGTCTAGCTCATTACGAGCCATCATGCCCTCAAGGCCCGTGGGCCCCTAGGAGCCCAATATGACCATTGTAGCAAACATGATGTGCTTGATGTGACCCTTTTTATGTCAGATCAAATCATGTCACAAGCCACTCGATCCCTTTAATGAATCTACTCATTATGCTTTTATATCAACTATACAATAGGTTAGAATTTTATCCATACATATTTTGTAATTGATACGACGAACGAGGCCTTAAATGAATACCCAAACCAACCATATGTTGTGTGCAAGCTCAAAGTGGAATGGAAATGGTACAATAGTGTGTTGCAGAAACCTACATGGCATGACATTTCGTATTCAGTTCAATGTTATGGCCGTGTTCACTATAAGACTGATATAATCTGCCACCATATGGTAAGGAAAATTCACATCTTTAGCTTCCATACCATTCTAGGGTTATCCAATATTTATTAAAATAAGACTTACATTTTAAAATTAATTCAACAGCACCCTTTTTTTTAAAACAAAAAAAAAAAAAAAAAAAAAATTCTCGATGAGGTGTTGGAGCCTCTCTCAATTTAAATTTTAACTCTCTCATTATGGCATGGAGTTCTGATAGAGGAGCGTGTGATCCAGTCAAAATGCTGTTCGTCATCCGAGTACGGTCCAATCAAGAAGGCAGACATAACTTAGATGCTGTTCGTCATGAGTTTTCCACGTATTTTTCCACATGAGATGATGGTGTACATGTTATTTTATTAAAAAATTATATACAAATATTTAAACAACCACACCTAAGTTCTACCTTAAAGGATAATATAAATTGGGGTGAGTGCCAGTCTAAATCCAGCCTGATGTCGCTTAGGTCTACTTCCACACCAATGAAATGGTTTTCTTTATATATATATATATATTTTAATCAAGTCTAGCTGATGGATCCCAATTTGACTCCATGGGTATAAGATTCAAAAATGAGTCCTCATAATGGGAATTAAAAAAAAAAAATCCATTATATATGGGTGTAACAACTTTTTTTTTTTTGGTTTTTCTTATGAATATGATAATAATTTTCATGTTCCAATCTCAATACCATCTTTGTCTAAAAATAATTATTTTTTGTTTAAAACAATCTAAGAGATCTTTTATAAATTATTAATTGCTAATGATGAACATTATAATAATTACTAATTTATGCCCAATTAATCAAACCAGAATTAATTGTATAAACAACTATCATTATACTCATTACAAAGGGTATTTATTTTGAATTTTAAATAAATAATGAGGCATCCAAATCAAATATCCACACTATTTATTATAATCTATCACTAAAAATAACAAAAAAATCAAAATTCACATGTATGCATGGTATCTAAGACATGCATTTTGTAAAAATAAATTATTAAAATAATATGAGATCATATTGTGCTATGATCTAAGTTATAACCAATAAAACGTTCTTTTTATTTAAATATTTTTATGATATATTTTTAGAAACATCATGAATTTAAGTCCATCAAAATGCGTAATTTTTAATTTTTAAGTACTCTTGATATTATGCATATCATGAGCACTTGGATTATTGAGTTTACAACCAAGATAATTAAATATTCTCTTCTTTAAAAGAATTATGGTTCATCTTGCACACATATTTGTATGCATTTGTGCGTATGTTTTTGTTCATTCGAATAAGAGGTGGATATAGAGTTGCACCATGTAAAATCGAACGCTGAGTGAAACATCGAGAAAAAAAAATTGTCAACAGTCCAAATGGAGTCAAGACAAACTCGTGTGGATTGAACAGTTCATAATGTGCAGGTGACAACTGTTTGCTACGATCATTCAACAGTAGCTCAGATTGGATGGCAGCCATGAATGATAATGCCAACAAAAAGACTGCAAAGATTTCAGCAGCCAATGGACCGACCAAAGAGACCCTGTCCAACATCCCATAAATATCAATCCAGATGGGTATCTCTCTCTCTCTCTTTCTCTCTCGTCTATCTTCTTGCCTTACTGGCTAGCTGGACCTCAGCAGATGTAAACATCAACATCAATTACTGAAGGGACCAGTTGCCCTCAGCTACAGTTGCCCTCCTGACCATTCCTGCAGCTGGGCGAGAAGCCAGAAGAGTGCCAGGCATTGAAGGACTTTGGTTTAGTTCAAAGGGGAATGCTCTTCCTGCAAGAAAAAACTCTACCAACTAGTTGAGTTCCACCATCAGAGGTTTTGACCAGGAATGATAATTTTTATCATTTTTTTCGATTTCTCATGACCTACTTGAATGAGACGAAGATGAAGAGTTTTTTCTCCCCATAAGATTGGAAATAAGGCTAAAAAAAATCTTATCCTTATTTATGGGATGAGAACGGAAAGAATACCTCTATCATTCCTGACTTTATATACGAAATCTTCATATATTATATATTACTTAAATTTTTTAATACTATTTTAATATTACAAATATAACTTTGCATATATAAACCTGAAATATCCTAAACCTATCTATACCTTCTTTAAAATATAATGTATAAAAATTAAATATATATAATAATGTCGAAAATGAGGTGGATAGGGATGGGGTTTTTATAAGGATCATTATGAAAATAAGGATAAAAATTTTATTAAAAATAAGGTTGGTAGGGTAGGGGATCTTCATGGGGATGGCAACGAGAAAGCCAATATCTCCATTAACGAGGATAGAGAAGGAGACAATGGACTGGGAATAGGGGTGAAAAATGGTTTTCCATCTTCGTCCCATCACCATTTCTAATTTTAATATAGTAAAGCTGGAGATTCTAGGGCTAGCCATCTACCTTCCTTCCAAACAACAATGGATGATCAAAAAGAATGGTAAGTAGAACATGAGAGGCATCTTCTGTTCAATCACCTGCTACTGATCAATGCATGTGCAGTAATAGGAGATCAAAATAGACCTCTCACTTCCATGTGCAAATTTATGATGATCTCAATCTTCAAATGCTTCCAGTTAGAGCTATTTTTGTTGTTACTTCCTTCTCAAACAACAGTTAGCTAAACTACATATGAGCCAACTCATATAAAGTAAACATCAATATTAGGGTTTTGAGTTTGTTCACAGTAGTGTTGTGGTAAGGACCCTCTTCATGTGATGAGATAAATTTAGGCCTTTTAAGACACATAAAACAAAGGAGGAGCCTCTCGGTTTGAGAATAACATCTCCAATCTTGAGTTAAGACTTCCAATGGTACAGACTAGGCCAGGGATTTGCTTGATCCAAACGCAGCTCTATCTCACATTAGTTTTCAATATTTAGATTAAACCAAACTCACCTTTTAGTTGGACTATGTTGACAGTTTTATTTTCATGATTTAATGGGAAATTAGGTTGGTTTGGTCCAGATTTGAATCTATATCTAAGTTTTATAAGTTGTGTTGGGGTTGGTTTTAGAATTGGAATGCTTTGAGATGAAGCATCTCTTAGATATTAACAAAAATTAGTTGTATTTCATACAATTTTTATGTAAGTGGCAAGATGATGGCATAAATGCACTGCAACTGACTGTTTTGGGAAAAATCATTAGACCATTTTGTATTCAAAACAACATATTAACTTGATGCCAAAGCCTACCTATATATTTAGTTTTTATGTATCTACACTATATCATGGAATGAGAGAGGAATATACAAATAGACTCCACTCATTATATTAACTAATTAAAATATTCTTAATTTTTATTTAAAAATCATGTTATTAATAGTATTTTTAATAAATATCAAAAATAAAATATTTTCAATCCCTACTTTTTTGCCTATGAACTGCACCAATTTATTATCTCTGCCATGCTACCAATCCGTTCATTAATTTCATATTTAAACAATCTCTATAATTTGTCCTCTTTTTTTGTTATCTCTCCAATTCTATTGGGTTAAGAAAGGGAGGATCCAGGCCCAACCCATATCTCTTAAGCAAGCCCAAGCTTGTTTGCAGCATGAGCTTAGGTTCATGTGTGCTTCTCAAGTTTGAAACTTGAGTTCTAGTCCCATAACAGTCTAGCCTGTTGCTCATAGATCGCAGACTTTCTTCTTTTTCTTAAAACAAAAATAAAGGATTTCTTCTTCGTCGCTTTGGATGTCTGTGTGTGGCTTCCAAGATGAGGGCCACTCCAGTAATAGGGACATAGCAGGGAGTAATACAGCTCTCTAATATAAGTTAATAAAGTTGAGATGTTTTATTCAAAGAGTCAAAACTCAACTCATTTAATAACTTTTAAATAAGAAAGAGTAGTAAAGTGAAGCCATATGTATATAGTTCTAAGAAAAAGGATAGTTAATAACTTTTTATTCAATCCAATAAAATATTGAAGGAGTCTAGAAAAATGATATATGGCTTCTATGATATTGAGAAATTTAAATCATAGCAGCCTGTGCATTGCACAGAAGTATATCTAGTTATTATAATACATGCATCGAATGCAACAGTTGGGGTTGTTTTCTTCTTGTGGATGTTGGATATTTTGACTCAGTGGCCTTCCCATTAGATCAAAGTTTGCATGGAAGCTATTCATTCTCTCGTTGATGAGGTGATGTGTTTTCGTCCCAAGGACTGAAATGTTGGGAATATGTGCAGAAAACTTGATATTCTGGCCCGGATGACTGGTTGAAGCATCCAATGCAATCATAAAAACAAGCAAGGATACTTTGTGCCATTTCTCGGCTGGCCACTCCTTGGCGTTGCTTTAAAAAATATGTTTATAATTTTAAATTAAATAATAAATTTTATAAAAGAAAATCATTGATTTTACATGAAAAAGATATATTATTCAATTTTATAGCTCGATTCATATTTTGCCTCTTTTGAACCAAATTAGCCTTTCATATATCTTACAATGTATTTCCTCTCTATAGTAACTAAAAAGATATATGGTGATAAAAATCAAGGTCAACTGGATATGGTGTGAGAGGCCATGAGAGAAAGGAAAGCTACTGGACGGTGACAACAATGATAGCAAATTTGAGATGGGGCTTATGAACAAAGATGCCATCATCAATGATGGCAAAATGGAGAAGAAGGTAGGCTTGAAGATTAGGTGCAACTAGCAAAAGACTCATGGAGGAGGGACCAAAGTGGTGGAAGCAGAGGTAGGGTGAGGTGGTATTCATCCAGCACAAGAAAAGGCCAGTAAAAAGGAGAGGAATACGATAGCATCATACGCACGCACATATACAAATGCATACATATATATGTATGTGTGCGATATAGATGCAATAGTCAGTTTATATGTATGTATATATGTATATATGTGTATGTATGCAATTTAAATGCGGTAGTCAGTTTCGTCTAGAACTTTGAAATAAACTTAGGTTTTGGATTGTTTAATATTAGTGTCAGAGTTTTAGCCTAATGATCAACTATCCTTAAACTCTATTCAAGTTGTTATTAATAATAGATGGGTGCGTTACTTCAACCAATAATTGGCTTGTTATAATTATTTACTTGATTGGTCATTAGGCAACCTACAAGAGTTTTTCAACCCTTATTTTAAGTGATCTTTTATTGAAATGTTATGTAGATAAGCTAATGATGCTGTGTTAAAATTAAAGCAGGGGGAGAAAAAAGAGCATGGTGTACCTATCTCATGACCTAGATTGCCTGACCTAGTTATCCTTGCACACTTAGTCAATTGCAACTATTATCAAGTTTCATGAATTAATATGAAATTGGTGCTTCCCAAATTATTTTAGAGCGGTTGAAATAACACAATCTGATTAGAGTTTAAGCCCCTTTTTCTTTCATTAATTTTTTATGATCCATAAATTATGATACTTACCATGGAGGAAAAAAATATTCAAAATCTCGGATGTGATAGGATAGGAAAGCTTAATATGTAGTCCCAAAAAATGAGAAACCCCATGAGAATAGGTCTCATAATATAATTAGCATGAATTATCAAATTCAAAATTATTATACATTTTAAATGCAGAAGGAATGCCTAACCTACAATCCCATGAAATTAGGAATCTCATAAGATTAAGCCTACACTCTAAGTGGCACAGCATGCTTACAATTTCATATAGTGATATGCATGTATATCTAAGAGTGATCAGTCTAATAAAATTATAGAGGAATTACTTTTGGTCTTCGCTTCCTCTATATCCTCTTCTCTAAACTTTAATATATATCCTCTATTTATATTAGAAGGTAATCTTGATTAAAATAGAATTCTTATTCAAACCGAACGAAGAAAATGTATAAATTTTCAACTATACTATAAAGGTTCATACTCTTCATTTGAGTTAAATTACTATGGCAGTAAGCATATGGTGAAACTTTTCTTTGCCTATACCAGTGATACAAATATTTCTAAAAATTTATAAATTTGGTTAGAAGCTGGTTAGAAGCTATATCTTAACTCCTAATTAACTTTATCTTAAGCCAATCATCAAGTTCTTTTCAAATCAGATGTTATGATTTACAAAGTTTTAATACTTAATTAAGTCTCTAGCCTTGGCACTGGCTATTCTGCCGTAATGGCCAGAGTGGTGTACATGGAGTCTAGCGGTCATCCTATATTAGAGCTAATTAAGACAATTTATACCAATGATTTGATGCATTCAATATCTATCTGAAAGAGAGAATAAATTTGGGATTCCATACATCACAAGTATATATCAAGGATCAGATGTACAAATTGCTGGTTCTTTTCTTTAATAATGCACAGCTTGCATGGCAATTCCACCAAGAACAAGACGGATTCTAGCGTTTTTGATGCCGTGTTTCCATTTCAAAAAGCTCACCGACGTAGAACGCAAGCAGTGGCACTTTTAAGCATTGGTCATTTGGTAGCTGGTTTCATGTGCATAAGATTTAGTCTACCAAACTTTCTATGAACTTCCTCGTGGATTTTCCCTGCTTGTAATCTTTCATGTTCTTTGTTTTCTTATACAAGGCCTTGGCCACAATCTCTCTCTCTCTCTCTCTCTCTCTCCGCTTCTTGCAGAGAGGTTTGACGTGTTTTGTTTTGATTATACAGCTGCTTGAACTTTATGGAAGCATCATGTCAATTTTCCTTGCACTTTAGTGTGATTAAAAGTGATTAGATAACACTAAGGCGTCAATATCAATTTTTCTTGCACTTTGATGTGATCGTCATCCTCAAGAGTGCTTGCATATGATGCTCTCAGATGTCAGATCAGTCATTTGCGTGGTAACGTTGAACCAATTGGTTGTTTATTTGCAGCATATTTCTAATAAGCTAAATACTGCGGTGCTACTGCCTGCGTGGATAGTGCCGTACATAAAAAGAAGTTTTATAAGAATATTAGAGAAGATGTAAAGAGTTAGAAAGTATTGAGTGAAACTTTTAAATAAATAACATTAATATATATATATATATATATATATATATATATTACTTTAGTTAAACCTAAGAAGACATGTAAATATTTGTTGGTTTTTAGAATTTTAAAGTGAGCGATTTTGTTAAGCCCATCCTACAATGATGATAATCAATGATAGTTAAAAAGTATAAGATAACGTTTGTATACCTCCAATAGAGTTGAGGTGTGCACTAGGAATAAGGATAGCAATTTTACTTCAATCTAACAAAGACCAGTTCCGATCGAGATGAAGTCTTCAAGCTTTGATTAGATTTTGAAAAGATTTTTAAGAAAATGAAAAACTATGTAGTCGGGATTGAGCGAAGTTGGTATGTATACTTGCCACCTCAAAACCCACCTTGAATCTATATTTTTTAAATATTTTTTAAGTTTTTTAAATTTTTTAAATTTTTTAATTTTTTAAAGTGTGTTTTTTAAAGATAATTTTTAAAAAAATAAAAACAGGATAATAGGGTAGCATTGGGGATCACTATTCCACAGCAGGTTAAAGATAAGGATTAAACCTATTACTCCAATGAGGCATAGGATGAGACATGTGAAATTGGAAATAAGGATAGGATAAGCAAAAATTGGTCTTGACCCATGCCATTGTCTTTTCTAACCCTAAGAGAGGCTAAGAAATGTCAATAGAGAGTCTTGAGAACAACACCACCACCACCAAGAAGTGCAATGATGGCTACAAGCTTGATGCAAGTTGCATACGATGTAGGGAAAGTAAGGATGATGTTGATAGGCCATCTGAAGAGGCACATAATGGTGTTGGGTTGGGTCCTGCTTTCATACGGGCTCATGACCTAATAGAATAATAGGGTTTGAGTCAATAAAATAATAGGATTAGGTAATCCTTTGAAAAATAAAAAAGAAAATGGAGTGAAACAAAAGTGCAAAGAAAAAAAGAGCCAGGAGAAGAAAAATAAAAGGTCTTTTATTATCAACTTATTTCTTTGATTGGAAAGTCATACAATCTCTAATCAAGATAATATTTTAGAGAATAATTATTTATAAGGTATTCTTCACATCTAATAGTTTGATACTGACTTTGTTTCTTCTAAGTAGTATTTTTTTGCCCTAATTTGAATGTTTTTGTTCCATCCTTTTGTTGAAGTCTACTTATATTGCGTGAGCAAATAATTTTTTGGTAATCTCTGGCATTGGTAGAAGTTTGTTTTGTAACTCCATTATTGATCTAAATAGTGAAAGATTTTCTTAGTCTAGCTTTTGTGATTTTTTCTTTCATGTTGAAGGGTTTTCCATATTAAATCTTGGTGTCCCATAATTATATTTTCATAATTTTATATATTATTCCTTGGTTGCACATACAAATAAAAAAGGACTTCAGGTGCCCCAATAGTGGTATCAAAGCCAGCTAGGCTTCTATATTTGATCTTTGTATATGGACCGAGATGGATATGAGCACGAGAAGTCGTATGATTAGTTTGAATGGAAAAAATTTGATGATTTGAAAAGCCAAGAAGAAAGATTACTTATACTACAAAGATCTTTTCGGACTAGTTGAAGAAGAAAAAGCTAAGTCAAAAAAGATGATAGTTGAAAATGAAAGAAATTGGATCAAAAAGCTATTGGCCATATTCAGTAATGGGTGGATGACAATATTTTCCATCATGTTACTAATGAAACATCAGCACAAGCCCTATGGAAGAAATTAGAAGACCTATACGAGAGGAAGACTGTAGGAAACAAGACTTTTCTTACAAGAAAGCTAGCAAATTTAAAGTTCAAGGATGGTGAATCTATTGTGGAGTATTTAAATGAAATGAAAAACATTATTAATCAGTTGGCTGTAATGAAAATATCACTGGATAATAAACTTCAGGCTCTCTTATTATTGAGGTCTTTGCTAAATAATTGGGAGACTTTAGTGGTATCTCTAAGCAACTCAGCACCAGATGTAGTTGTTAGCATGAGCCTAGTTACTTCAAGTTTATGAATGAAAAAACTAGAAGAAAATTATTGGGGGCCTTTCATTCTCAAGTGCTTGTAACAGAGAGATGTGGTAGAAGTAAAAGTAGAAATCCTCATAATCATGAGAAGTTTAGAGAAAAATCCAAGCTAAGGAAAGATATCAAATGTTACTATTGTCACAAAAAGGGTTACATGCAGAGAGAGTGCCGCAAATATAAAAGAGTACAAAAGGAAGGAGTTAATGAAGAAAAAGTGACAAGTGCAATGACATTAGATAGTGATGTTGGCATCTTGGCAACTTCTAATGTAGATTACCTTTTAGCAAATGATGCAGAAGCAAATTGAATTGTTGATAGTGGAGCATCCTTTCATGCTGCTCCTCATATTGATTATTTCTTACCTTTCCAACGAGGTAATTTTGGAGTTGTAAATATAGGGAACAAAGATGTTTCTAAAACTGAAGAAAAGGAGATATTATGATCAAAACCAATCTTTGACACAAGATGATTCTTAAAGATGCTATATGTTCTAGACTTACTGTTCAATTTGGTTTCAACTAGTGTCCTTGATGAAAATGGTTTTGAAAGTTATTTTGATAAAGAAAGATGGAAACTAATAAGTGGTTCACTTATCATTGCTAAAGAAATAAAGTTTTGCGCTCTTTACAAAACTGGTAAGTAGGTTCTCAAAGGAGAATTGATTTTCAGAGGATGCCTCCTTAGATTTATGGCATAAGAGACTTGGATATATGAGCCAAAAGGGCATGGAGATTTTAACAAAGAAGAACCTTTTTCCCAAAGGTATATATATTATCCCATGTGATCATTGCTTATTTGATAAGCAACATAGAGCTTCCTTTGTTAGAAATACTTCTAGAAAAAACACTAAGCCTCTAGATCTTATTTTTTCTAATGTTTGCACTATGAAAGTAAAAACAATTGGGGGTGCACTCTATTTTGTTACATTCATAGATGATGCATCAAAAAAAGTGTGGGTTTACACCATAAAAACTAAAGATGAAGTCTTTGGATTTTTTAAAAATTTTAAGCCATGGTGGAAAGGGAAACAGATAGATTTCTAAAGTGCTTGCGCACTGATAATGGGGAAGAATATACTTCTACTATGTTTAAAGAATATTGTGCTACACATGGAATTAAACATGAATTGATTCTTCATTTAACTCCTCAACAAAATGGAGTGGCAGAAAGAATGAACCGTACTATTGTAGAGAGAATAAAGTATATGCTCTCATCAACAAAGTTACTTAAGCCATTTTGGGGTGAGGCCATGAAAACTACTATCTACATGATTAATTTATGATTAATTTATCTCCTTCATTTTCTTTGGAAGGTAATATTCTTCAAAGAGTTTGGTCTGATGAAGATGTTTCTTATTCTCATTTACATGTTTTTAGTTGCAAAGCTTTTATGCATATGTCTAAAGAGAATAAGTCAAAGCTTGATGCCAAAGCCATCCTATGCATTTTCCTTGGTTATGGTGATGATGAGTTTGGATATAGGTTGTGGGATCTTGAATAGAGAAAATATAAAAGCAGATATTGTCTTCCATGAGGAACTGACGATAGAAGATTTTAAGAAGATCGGAAAGAAATAGAGTTCTACATAGTACATTCCAAATCCTATTCCAGTCTCTTCTCCTATGTCAAATGTTGAAGAAGGGGGAGAAAGCCATAAAGACTATGATGATGCTACTAATGATGATGCACCCATTTATATTAATGCTGGCAAATTGATCAGTCTATCCAAGAATCTAAAGAGGGAGAAGCTATTAAAAGTCATTTGAGAAGATCTAAGAGGAGAAGGATAACTTCAAAGCTGTATAACAAAGATTATATGATGCTTACAGATGCTAGAGAGCCAGAGGATTATCAGGAAGCTTAGACAAACAAGAATCAGAATATGTAGAGAAAAGCTATGCCAGAAGAGATAGATTCATTGCATAAGAATCACACATATGAGTTAGTGGAGCTCCTTAAAGAAAGGAAAGCTTTGAAAAATAAATAGGTCTATAAATTAAAGCAAGAGAGTGACACAAAGCAAATTAGATACAAGGCTAGATTGATGGTCAAAGGATTTGGGCAAAAGATATGAGTTAATTTTGATGAGATCTTTTTTCCTATAGTAAAGATGCCATCGATCAGAGCTATTCCATGTCTAGCTACCAGTCTTGACTTAGAAATGGAACAATTAGATATTAAAACAACCTTTCTAAAGGTGATCTATAGGAAGAGATATATGGAGCAGCCAAAAGGATTCAAGGTGAGGGGTAAAGATTATATAGTTTGCAAGTTAAAAAGGGCCTATATGAGTTGAAACAGGCTTCAAGACAATGGTATAAAAAGTTTGATTCATTTATGATAGATCAAGGCTGCATCAGAACATCCGCGATCCATTATGTCTATTTTAAAATTTTTTTTAATGGTGGTTTCATTATTTTACTACTGTATGTTGATGATATGCTAATTGTTGGGCAAGATGTTGGCTTGATTGATAGATTGAAGAAAGATCTCAATAAATCTTTTGATATGAAAGATTTGAGACCAGTTAATAAAATTTTAGGGATGAGAATTCTACGTGACAAGAAAGCCAAGAAGCTTTCATTGTCACAAGAAAATTATGTTAAACAAGTACTTGAAAGGTTTAACATGAAAGTTGCTAAATCAGTAAATACACATCTCGCTTGCCACTTCAAATTGAGTTCTTAACAGTGCCCTTCAAATGAAGAGAAGAAGAAGAAAATGGAAAAGATCCCTTATGCATCTACAATAGGAAGTCTAATGTATGTTATGATATTTACGAGGCCAGATATAGCATATGCAGTGGGTGTTGTGAGTAGGCATCTCGCTAATCCAAGAAAACAACATTGGGAAGCAATAAAATGGATATTAAGGTATTTCGAAGGCTCATCAAAGGTTCGTCTTTTCTTTGGTGGTTCAAAACCTATTTTAGAATACTTCACAAATGTAGATTGGGCAGAAGAACTAGATGGGAGAAAGTCTATTTCTAGTTACTTATTCATATTCGTAAGGGAAGCAATTTCATGGCAGTGCAAAGGTGCATGGCTCTCTCCACAACTGAAATAGAATATATTGCAACTACAGAATAGAAAAGGAGATGTTATAGATAAAGAGATTTATTGAAGAGTTAGGCTTGAAATAAGATAACATTGTGATAGCCAAAGTGCCATAGACCTATGATAGAATGCCATGTATTATTCCAAAACAAAGCATGTTGATGTCAGATATCATTGAATCCAAGATGTGATAAAAAAGGATTTGATAAGAATTAAGAAGATTCATACAGAGAAGAATCCATTAGACATAATGATAAAAATTATACCAAAGGAGTTAGCAAGTTGTGAAAGAAGTTAGCAAGCTTGATAGAACCTCCCGCATAAATCAGAAGGGGGAGATGTATTGAGTTGGTCCTGCTTTTATGCGAGCCCATGACCTAATAAAATAATAAGGTTTAGTAACTCTGTGAAAAAAAAAGAGAATAGGGAGAAATAGAAGAACAAAGGAAAAAGCGGCTGAGAAAAGAAAAATAAGAGATCTTTTACCACCAATTTGTTTCTTTTATTGAAAAGTCATACAATTTTGATCAAGGTGAAATTTTAGAAGATAATTGTTTGTGACATGTTCTTTACATCCAACGGTTTGGTACTGATTTCGTTCCCCCTAAGTGGTATTCTTTTTGCCGTAATTTGGATGTTTTGTTCCATTCTTCTGTTGAAATAGACCTATATTGAGTAAGCAAATAATTTTTTACTGATGTCTGGCATTGCTAGAAGTTTTTTTTGTAATATAAATATTGAAAGATTTTTTAAGTTTGGCTTTTATGATTTTTTCTTTCATATTGAAGGGCTTTTTACGTTAAATTTTGATGTTTTATAATTATATTTTTATAATTTTATGTGTTATTTCTTAATTGCACATTCAAATTAAAAAATAAAATAAAAATAAAAATAAAAAGAAGAAGAAGAAGAAGAAGAAGAAGAAGAAGAAGAAGCAACTTTTAGGTGCTTAATAAAAGGTCGTACAGGCGAAGCTTTCAACTACCCTTTCTTTCCACCTCTGTTTCATTTGAGCACGTCTATGTCTCATGACATGCAGTACCCACATGCATGTTTGGCTTTAGCATCGCAGCGTATTTAACATGGATAATGAAAGCTTCAGGGAACAGCTAGACTTTTTTTTTTCTTTTTTTTTTTTGTACGTTGAGACAGCTGGCTGATGTATGAAATGAATAATTGAAAGTAATATTTGTTTAGTAGTAATATTTATATGCTACTCTTGTTAAAATCATGCAACCCTTGTTACCTTGAGGAGAACTTACCCTGTAAGAAGATAACCACAAGCAGGGCTTGTGGAAGATAAGCCTGAAGTGGTTCCATGCGTTCAAAATCTTTATACTGTCTCTTCATATACTCTGGGTTTCAAATATAGAGTCTACTCCAATGAATATTATCTTCACCGAGAACTGAAGTAATTAAAGTGCAATACTTTTAGTAGCTACGTTGGAGTTGGAGCATCTGACCAGCTCTTTCCTTCATTTAATTTGCAGCACCTCTTTGACGCTCATGTGACAAGATAAGGCCAAACTAACCAAAATTCTCTCATCCAAGAGTCACCATCTCCTTCCTTTACAATGAAATACCCATCCAAATCATAGAGTCCTACAAGCAATGCGAGGCTAAGGCTCTAAATTCAACGAAATCCTACCACAAACTTGTTTGTGGTGTCTCCTTGTCCAAACTGATCATGTGTTAAATCTGCTCCAATATCATTTCAAATGATTGAAGGCCTCACACAAAAAATCTAATCAAAAAATATCATGAGTCTCTTGGCTTTACAAACACACACGTACTCCCAGTTGCTGTGAAACTATGCAAGCACGCTAGTGTTGACTTCACTGATTTGCATATCAAGCAATGGAGGAAATCTATCATCCATGTTTGAGAGAGTGAGTCATTGATGCTGATGAGGAAGACTTGCTTGGTTGGTAGCCTGATAAATTTAAGGAGCCAATTCTGATTCATCTCCACCATCTAGTGTGAATGGAGACTACTTGACATTAGAAGGTGCGTTTACTTGTTTGCCCACCTGCTTGTTTAGTTGCCAAATGAGATCAAAGAAAACCTGTTTGGATTGAGAGCCAATTGATAGCTGATAGCTGATAGCTGTTAGTTATTTTGTAATAAAGTGTTTGGTTGAACTATTGCAGTTGCTGTTTAAGCATTAAATAACCAATAACGACATATTTCCTTTTTTTAGTATAATACATTATTTCTTATTATTTTCTTTATTCAATGAGTTATATAAATAAAGAAAATAAAGCTAATTTATATAAATCTAAACGACATAATTAATTTATATAAATCTAAAATATTTTAATATTGAGCTTTTGTTTAAACTAAAAGCAATTTTATAATGTAAGATGAAGGAATTGGAAAAAAAATCTGCCATAGGAATAGAGGAGATGGCAAAAGGCAGTGGGTTTAAGGAAGAAAAAAAAAAAAAAATGAAAGTTGGTTTGATTGGCAACAATATTTATGTTTTTATAATTTTTATTTTGACTCTTAAAGCAACTGTTACGTTCAATAGCTATTTTAACTAACTGAACGCAATCGCAATAGTTAGCTTTTTGAGAGGCCAACAGCTAATTCAAATAGGTTCCGAATTGACTTAAAAGAGATATTGTGAGTAAGTGAAACTTTAAAGCGCTGCATGGGTGCTTGAGAGAAAGCAAGCATGTGACACAGAGCACTGCAAACCTTCCATGAGGCTGGATGTTGGTGTGCCTACCAATCCGAGAGAGGCTGAGATGGTTGTATTTGTTTACTTAATTCTGTATGTAAATTAGAAGGGCAGGAATTTGCTGAAGCTTAGCACAATGTTGTGATGTTATTTGGTGAAGAGGTAACAATTTCTCAGTGCGCACGCTAGTTGTGCCCAACTTTAATATCTATGGTCGGTCAAGGTGTTCTTCTATGGTATCCATTGAATAATTTGCATGATAAAATGTGGTGCAGATGGAGTGGCGTGTCCCCGTTGCTTCTTCTTCCGGTTATTCAGTTGAAGTCTCCATCAAATGGGTGTCACCATCCATTTTAAAGGATTAAATCAATGAGCACTGATCCATCGTGGTAAACGCTTTGAACTACAGAATACTGCGCATGTTTGGATGACTACGGTTGAATTTTAGAAAATAGTGAAATAGATGTGAATTATGAATGAACAATAGATGTCAATGTTATATAGAAAACATGTGGCAGCTATTCAAACATGCACAATATTTTGCAGTATAAAATTTATACCACCAACGATTCCATTTCTAAATCAACATAGTAAGAACAAAGATTTTTGCTATTCTTCTAGTGTGTTTATATTTTCAGAATATTTTTTATTTTTTATTTTTATTCTTATGAAAAATAAAAAGCAAATGTAAAAATACGTTCAGTGCTTAAAAATAAAAATATTTTTTAAAAAAATATAACTTTAAAAGGATAAAAAATAAAAAAAAATAGAGATGTTTTCATTATTTTTCATCAAAATAAAGAAGGAAATAGAAAATAAAGACTAAAAATTAAAAAATATAGAAGAAAACATTATTTTAAATTTTTGTTCAATAGTTTGAAAGATGTCATTCATAACAAAACTAAAAAAAAAATCCTTGTTCTCATTTACTAAATATATTTTTTTAGAGATTAAAAAATAAAAAAATAAAAATTATTTTTAGAATATAAAAATAAAAAATATTATTAAAAACTAAATGTAACTTTACTCTCCTCCTGTTATACTTCATAATAGGAAGTCCTTTTCCACTATTTTTGAAGGGCCCGAATGTCAATTTCAATCCAAAATACAGGGACCCATCCCACTCCATCCCATTCGAGGTGGGGACTACTATTTATGAGGATAGGAATGGAAATTATTTTTGTCCCCGTTAATGGAGATGTGGCGAAAATAGGGATGGAGCAGGAATAGGATTATTTTTGTTAAAAATTCAAATATGTTATTAGGAGAGAAGGAGTGGGGCAGGGTGAGAATGAAGTGGGGATTGAGATATTTTTTTTTATAGGACGAAGGTAAAAATAAAAAAAATCTCTATTTAGGAAGATAAGACGAAGACAGATTATTTTATAAAAATAGAGATTGAGATCTCTGGCTTATCTTTTCCTGTTGCCATGGTAAACCATTTGACAGAGGGGTTTCTGAGTGCTTTGCATGAACCCTTTCCCTGTGCAATGACTTGAAATCTGAGAAGAGCTTGGTCAGCCTATAATCTTTTCCTTGTACGAGAATCATAAACTTTCACAGAATATGCTTACCTCTCTCCCCTAGAAGATAACGAATCTTCTCTTTCCTGCAATATCTTTTGATCGGATTCGGTTTGCCTATGTTGTTGATCTCATATAGAATTATAAGTAAGATTTCCCACAAATAAATTAAGTCTTATCAGGGAACTAGTTCCTCTCACAATGTAAGCAAACCCTACTCAAAGTCACAAACATATCTTTTTTTTTTTTTCTTCGCTGCTCTTGTATTCTATCTTTTGACTTCCTTAAAGAACTTGCACCCTCTTTTGCTTCAACGAATTAGCTGGTCTAATGCAATGGCTGTAGACCTCAAGCATAGCTTTACTTTTATATAGCAGTGGTGCAATGGCACCCTAGGCAACTGTATTTTTAATTAGCAATGGCTTTAGAAACATTATGGCGTGCACCCTAAGCATGGCTGTATTTTTTAGTTAGCAGTGCTGTACCAATTATGAAGAATTCTCTGCATTGCTAGTACTATCAAAGAAACTTTTTTAATCTAAATACCATCCAAAGAGGTGCGCGTGTACCATCTTCTTATCTTTAGTAATGGAACTTGTAAGCAAATGCCTTGAGTCAGTCAAACCGCCCAAAGGCACATATCTTTTGCCTAAAATGTAAGCAGATGTAACTAAAAAAAGATGAGACACTGATTAAGACTAAAAATGGATCAGATACCAATGACTGTATCTATATATTTTTTGATGAATATAAATATGATAAGAATATCGAACAAATGTCAAACTTCATATCCTCTTTAAAAGTATGGACGAATATACATATAAGTTGGATATTTAATCATAAGATACAAGTTGAATATTAGTCATATCAATTTTTTTATTTAATTACGGATATAAATACTATATTACTTGGATGTAACTTAGATTATGAATTGATTTCAATCATAAAATCAACATAAATAGTATACTCATAAAAGACAAAAATGAAATCCAATATCAAGAGTCCACGTGATGTATGTATAAACGATAGAAGGGTCTAATTAAATCATTGTTATTAATCTCACATGAGGACTGAACATCCCCACTAAATTTGCATTAAAAATATATTAAAATGATTTTTTAGAATAAAATACATAATATAAAAATAGACAAGAGTTATCTAATTTATAGAGAATTTGTAAGAAAAATTATGTGTGTATATAAGAATATATTTTATGTACTGATATTTTTTTTTTATCATGGTGAAAATGATTGATTTTTTTTATAAAAGTATGAATCAATAACATATGAAATATATGGTTTTTATGACATGAACAAATTTTAGATTATTATAATAAAATATCAATAGAGATGAATGTTGTCTGAGCGGCTAAATCTGATGCAGATCCTTGTATGCAAGAATTTTTGTCTGAATTCAATCTGAACCAGATCCATAAATTTCAGCTCCAAAGATTGGTTGAACTTGGTCATGATCTAATGACACACGGCACCATGTCGAGCAAAGCACAGCAGTCATCTTGGCAAGATGACAGAGAACATAATCGACAAGCCCAATTACCAACAGCTGTCTCCATCTAGGATCTTGCAACATGCTGGATAGAATAGTCTGTTAACTATTCTCTTGTATATTTTTGAGTCCATTGGTCAAAGAGAATTTTAGAGGAGTGCCTGGTACGCTCATCACTCATCACTGGCCAGGATTGCTTTTGGATTTTATAGCAAGGATTGGAAAGGAAGGGTCTCAAATGCATGCTGAAAAGTGTGGAAAAGAGAGGATGGGGGCCATGAAAGACTTTGATGACGAAGGTAATGAGATATGATTTATAATGGAGATGACAGATGGCAGGAGGCATGTTTCACCAGCTTACTTAAAAGATCTTGTGGTTTAAAATTAATGCCTCTCATATGCATGGAACTAATACTTAATGCTCCATCCCCACAACTAAAGGAGGGACCAAAGATTTCAAGAGATAAGCCTTTTTGTTTATGTAGTTAAGGCAAATAATAAGCATTTTAAGCTGGTCAAGTTCATGATCTGATGACAAATTATAAGCGAGAGGAAAAGAAATGATGGGCATAGAATGTTGATTGCATGCAGCGCCTGTCGCCAAGATACTTGAGGTTTTACGACTAACATAATAACATTTTTCCTAATCTACAAGCAGTGAATGGAAAAGGTGACAAGGTTGGTATTTAGAGCGAAAGGGTTGTGGAAATTTAGCTTGATGAGTTGGAGCTCCCTTGAAACTTTGGAGGAAGATCCATCTCTAACCTGCTCAATTGTAGAAGGTGGCAGCAAGAGCATAGTAGAAACTGTTACCCTCTACTGTACCAAACCTATGACCAGCCTCTAGAACATCAAGTAGTAACTGTAGTTTGAAACCTACTTGGTCGCAGAAAAATCAGATGACGATATAACTAGCCGCAATAAGTACTCAAGGGTTCTCAATATATATCCTGGAAATCTGTTTGATATGGACACTCTTGGCAGGGAATAGAGAAAATTGACAAAGTGGAAAATTTGAGAGGCTGTCTTCCTCCTGTTCTGCCTGTGAGATAGCTGTTGTGCCTGTGAGATAGCCTAACCTCCCATCTTTCAACCTGTTTCATACTCAAAATGCAATGAATTTTAAAGGGGACTCTTCGCCTAGTTACCATCATAGAAAATGTGGTCACACAAAAAATCTAATTAGACTGGTCCAAAACAGACTCTTCATGCATCATTATGTGTCAGATCTGAGTTTTTCTCCTATACATATACATAGTTCTTTATTTGACTCTAGATAAGTGTAAAAAAAAAAAAATGGTTGCCAAAAGATTTTTTTTTCATATATGTAAGTTAGTAGTAGCTTCTTGCTATTTGTATGAGGCCTTAGGATCTATAGTCCAAAGGGATAAGATTCTTCTTGTCTAATATTAAAACCTTTGCGCCCAATGCCATCTTTCTTAGAAGCTTCCTCCTAGTCTTTGCAAGATGGTGAGGGTCAGCTTGATTGGCCTCAATGTATAGTTCATCAGTTGCAGTTGTAATTAATCTGTTTTCACCTTTGAAAAATTAAGAAAATAAAAGTAACATACATCTGATCCTTCCTAGACTTTACAGTAGTGCGAGCCTTGTGAGATCCGGATTGCCTTGTTTTATGCCAATCTAGCTCGCCCTTCAGTTAAAGGCCAGATTCAAAATAGTTTGGCTAATCTAGAGCACTTTTTTAAGAAATAATCACCAGTTATAAAATCATTTAAGAAAAGACACAGCTAGCATACTAACTGGCATGCAATTAAATCGTGTGATCCCCACCATGATAGTCACAAGACAAGCAAAACTATGGACCCTTATGAGATGTTCGATATGAGCATACAGATGGATCGCTGTCCATGTTGATGTCCAATGACAATGTTGGACAGGGCTCTGTTGAAGGTAAGTAACAGTTTGTGCATTGCATCTTTTCGCGGATAAAAACAAATGGTGATAGCTGGCAGAAACAGAGTCCTGAACTCTGGAGGTTAATCATCATCTGCATCACCCTGTCAAGTTGTGTGAATTAGCTGGAGGAGGATTCAAAATAAATATTGGTTGGCCTAAAAATAAGCTTTGAGACTGGATTGCTTTATCCATAGTCGGGACAAATTGCTTTTCTAAGATGTCCAAGATCATTCCACCATCATTTCAGCATTCTAATTAGGATATTTTGGAATAATATCTTCTGGCTCAAGTGGTCCTCCCTGTTTTATAGAAAAATTAGGATGGCTCCATCTTCGAGATTTAAAATCATAATTTTATCTTCTTGATTTAAAAAAATGTCTTATGATAGCTGGATGCAAAGGCAGAACATGTTGTGACCAGATACATAAATAGATAGATATTATCCAAATTAAGAAGAGGCTCTGAAGGAGAGGAATGGTTAAGAAGTCGGACCTTTTATTGCTTTCTTGCTTTGACTTTTGATTATTAAGCATGGGTTAAGGCAGACCCAAACCTGACATTCCACATAAAAACCACCTATCTCAGTCTGACCAACCTTTCTAGCGATTAAACTCTCAAATTCTCTGAGAAGAAAAGGAAAAGGAAAAGAAAATAAAAAATACTTTTAATGGAGCCATTTAACTTTGAATGATATAATGACTCCCTTCATGGAATATTCTTCCTTGGTATATGAATTTAAAGGCCTATACTATTTGTTCCATGTGAGAGGGAGCTTCGCATCCTCTCACATAAGTTTATTCTCCTTGAATGGTTTTCTGCATGCCTCCTTTATGTGGTCTCTTTCCTCAAGGAGTTGCAATAGCTTTTAGCTTGCGAGTTCACCATTATTCAAGGTGGCTTTTCCTCTACAATTGGCGACAACTACAACAAGAGGATGCTATATCTCTTGAGCAGTATAGTCCATCTGCTAATATTTGGTTCATTTCTTGCGAGAGAATCTCATGGGCAACCCATTCAGGGGCAGTGCGAAGGGCCCAAACTGAATTCCGGTCTCAGATCCCGACATAGACCACCTGAAAGATGAATATACCATCAGAAAAGTTATTGATGGGTCCATTTCTAATTTGTGTGAGGCTGGTGTAGCTTAAGATGGAATGGAGTTACTTTTTGTGATGCCTTTAGAGCAGTAGTACCTGTATTTGGTGGTGAGATGATGGAGAAGGACCAGCATCTCCAGCTTTGCTAGCTCATTTCCAGGGCATGAGTGGGTCCCGTTTCCAAAAGGCATGAAGGTGTTGGGCTTGGGAGCGACCTGCAGTGGAAAAAGGAGAGTTGATCTTGTCTGCAGAAGAGGAGCTGGAGTTGTTGATGATTCAAGCATGGGACCAGGGACCATCTGGTTCTTTTTCTTACCTCAAATCTAGAGGGATCAAACTTTTCTGGGTCAGTAAAGTTATCTGGGCTGTGGTGAATGTTTCTGAACAGAGGCAAGACTTTCCATCCCTTTGGAATGAGATATCCTGCATGAGCAAAAGAGAGAGAGAAGAGAGTTCAATGAATTTTAACTTAATTTACATGAATAAATTCGATCTATTGATGATGCTCTCCCACCAACCTTCATACTCGACATCTTCTACGACTTCTCTGAAGGTGAAAGATAGGATCGAAGCGACCCTCATCGTCTCCTGAATCACCCTCGAAGTCATCGACATCCTCTTGGTATCAGCCCAAGTCAAGGCCCCCTCCTTCTCCCCATCACCCATTGCTTTGCTCCTCATGATCTCCTCTTGCTCTTCCTGCACGTCCCGGTCCGTAGGGACTATCAATTCCTCGATTCCTTTCATTGGGAAAAGAGACGAAGAAGGAGAAGAGCAGAGGAGGAGAGGAGAGGCTTACAGTGACTGCTCGCAGGATGCTTGGGTTCTCTCCGAGGTACTTGACGATCCATGTGAGCACGCTTGCGGTGGTGTCCCGGGCGGCGAAGATGACCCCGATGATGTTGTCGGCTATCTGGTCGTCGGTGAGGGCTTCCTTAGCTTCCATGAAGGACCCGAGGAGGTCATTAGCCTCTGCCTTCCTCTGTCTCCTGGCAGAGAGGATCTTGGCCACTATGTGGCCCAGCTGCTTCCTGGCCTTCATTGCCTTGTGGAAGAGGGTCCCTGGGAGGTTGATGGGCATGGAGTTGTAGCCCTTCTCCAGTGTGTAGTAGCACTGCTTCAGCTCCTCTATGTAGGAGATCTCATCCTTTCCGAATATAGAGACGAGTGCCACATTAAAAGCATACTGCGAAGGGGTAGGAAGACAAAGGAAACAGAGACAGGATCAGTGCCAATTATAGTGATAGTAATAGCATTCCACCCTTTTGGCTTCAACTGAAATAGCGAAATATCATGACTTCCATACCACCATACCTTATCAATTAGAAATAAGTGGGTTTATTCAGAAAGTCTAATAAATAATAAAAATGCTCTGCTTTTTTTTTTTTTTTTTGAATAAAAAACAATAATTGGAGGAAAAAGAAATGACCCACTCAAGTTCAAAATGAGGTGATAGTCTCAACGAAGAAAGAGGGGGAAAAAGAAATGGTCCCAAATCATTTTATCCACAAAAACTTGAAAAAATCTGACAGCATAATAAGATTATTTTGAGTAGACAAAAAAAAAAACAGTGATGAACTCCAACTATAAAATCTTGGATTTGTGAAGGAAACAAGGAAGGAAGCAGAGAGAGGAGAGGACAGAGGTGGAGCTCACCGTCTTCATCTCCTGGAAGGTGTTGACCAAGCGGCCATCCCAGGAGTGGAGGGCCTGGATGGCGGCCGCCTCGATGCCGGCGACTCTTCCCCGGATGGCGTCGGGCATGAAGGCCCTAAGGACGATGCGGCGAAGGCGGGCGTGGTAATCCCCCTGCTGGAAGAAGATGGCCTTGGGTCCCAGCATGCGCTCCTTGCTCGCCGGGTACGTTGGCTTGAAGAGGTGCGCCTGCGTCACCAGCACAAACCTCGCCGCCTCCGGGCTCGACACCATCACACAGGGGCATCCCAGTATGTGGGTCTTGAATATTGGCCCATACCTATAACGCCAACGACAACAACAACAACAAAGGATGGATTACTACCATTGCTCGGAAGTGATGGCGAGGAGAAGCAATGTGACGGAGGTGTTGATGGCTTACTTCTTCTGTTTGAGGGCGAAGAAGGTGTTGGGGTTGCCGGAGTAGAGTTGCAAGGTCTCGCCGATGTAGGGCCAGCCCATGGAGCCGGGAGGCAGGGGCAGCTTGCGGCGGTTGGCGGCGGTGGCGGGGGAAGGCTTCTTAGCTCTTGCGAGCAGGAAAAAGAGCAGGCCGACAAGGCCAAGGACGAGGGATAGTAGGAGAGCAAGCATCGCAATGGCTGTAGAAGTTATAATGGTGATGCCAGTAGTAGAATTCTTCATGCTACTAGCACTTGATACTAGTACTACCATCACAACTAACTAGTGTTTCTCTCTTATAAGGGTTGAGAGAGAGAGAGAGAGAGAGAGAGGGAGGAAAGACGGATGATTTGGAGTTGAATGAGGGATGGGTGTGTGCGTCTGTGGAGAGGAGGAGGAGGGGAAGGGTATTTATAGAGGTGGAAAGGATGGAGCAATACAGCTCGAGTCCACCCACGGAATCTCTTCCAGCTCATCTATATCCTATAAACCCTGATATGAATGGTATGGTAATAGGGAGAGATAAGGAAAAGGGGAATAAGAAAGCGAGAGAAGAGAGAGAAAGGGGAGGGAGGAAGGGAGGGAGGGAGGAAGGAAGGGCCAGGAAGGAGAGAGGAAGAGGGGCCAAGGAAGGGGGGAGGGGATATAAATTATAAAATAATAAATAGATAAACAGATAAAAATTGGGATGGGAGAGCCGGGCGGAGAGAGCGGCGCGTGTCATCGGGACGTAAAGGCGAAGGGTTGACCGCGCGCCCATGTTTGACTTGGGCAATGGCGATTGGAGACTTCCTCCGGAGAGGGATATGATTTATTATATTATTTTCAACTAGCTTCTAAAAGTCATTTTTGTCGTTTTGTGCGATGGGTGAGGCCCCTGAGACGGAGCTCGGCGCTGCCGGTTTTCCTTCTCCGGCTCGCCGGATAGCTCCCAGTCCGCTCTTGCCGCTCAACGTCTTTCTCCATCCTGCTCCTAAAAGTTTTATAAAAAATGACGAACAGATCACTCGTTTCAGAATTCGTTACTAGAGATTATGAGTACTAATCTCAATATAATTTGATAAATCCATCATAGCTTTCAACAATCAAACACAGAGTCCCCTCTGTCTCTCTTCTTTTTCTACCTTTTATTCAGCAAGAGAAGGTAAAGTGGAATTGTCGTTACGTTGGGCTGGTCTTTTTCTTCCTGGATTTAATAATAGTCCATCTTCCCACCTGCTATGGGCATTGTCTCTCATCTGTAAATGTGGTCAAGGGCAATGAAAGGAGCTTCTGGCATTGAGTCATTCCTAGAGGCAACTACTCCTTGGATCAATGGCATGCATTTGGAAATCAAGGGAGGCTATTTTGCCAAACAAGCTATTTTGTACGTAGGAGGTCATGTCCTAGGGGACAGCTGGCCAGCTTTGTGACCATGGAATGGTCCATGGGAACCAATTTCAGAGCTAGAAGGGTCCCAAATGGGGTCAAATTCCATGCTCTACGTTCCATGGATATCTTTATCAATTGAGAGATATGAACGTACCTACTGACATCTGAACATATGTCATCCCTTAAAGAAATTCCACCCTAGCATAAGTATGAAGCAGATCAATTTGACAAGAAGATCGACGTGTCGAGTTGTGGATAAGGATGCTGGCATTCCACTGCTGCATCTCTCAACCACCTTTGAATTACAACTAAAGTCTGCGAAGTATCACCCTCATGAATTTGCATTAAGAATTTGTGCCAACTTAGAAAGAAAAACTTTAGCCATTATATTATCCCATCTCCCAACATGTGATTGCATTGAATGTTTCCTTTTGAACTCCAGAGTATCTTTAATTCTTCTCAAACAAGAACGATCAATCCATTCCTTGATCGGTAGCATTTCTTGATCACATTGCTGGGTACACCAGTGGATCCTGACTGGAAAAAATCCATGGTTTAGCTCCCAAAATCCTGAAAGTGATCACAGAAATCATCCTTCAAGCTTGCAGGCTTCATTGCTTGATAAAAAAAACAGATATTTTAGAGCAGCCAAGTGTCCTCAGCTAAATAAATTAGCTATTTTATATCTAAAATATCTTGAAAGCAAGGAGCATCCACAGAAGACATCCCTGAAGATCACACACACCTCCCCAAAAAACAAAAAACAAAAAACTTCTGAACAGCCATGTGTCTAAATGCCAATCATAAGGCCAGTTTTCAAAGATGCTACTCTTTCCATGATATCGAAGAGGATTTCAAACTTATTTTTTCTCAGAAACGACTTCAGATGCATGGATGTCATCATTTGGCTGTGGCTTCTCTCACTGATGAAGGAGATTCCTTTGGTTGGTAGGATATCCTAAATCTTACCATCTGATGCTTACGAAGAGAACTCAGAACTTGCCACGTGTGTAGCTGTGAGTTTTGGCAGTGCAATTTAATATAGATCTCAGATTTGGGTCATCCACCTCGAAGAACAAATCAATCATGCTCCATTAAATTTAATACAAATATCTCGGATGGCAGAACAGGCTTTCTCACTCGATTGGGCCACAGCACCATGCTTTTATGTCATGTCCTCTTATTTTTTTTCCCCTTATATCGGGTAAACTAGTTGGCATTTCTAGACCCAGTTCCCATCCTTCTAATAAGAATTCAACAAATCAAACATCATTACGTACAGAAGAGGGTGGACGGTGAAAGTCTAAGCTGATGAATATTTAATTTCATATTAATTATACATAAAAAAAAATAATGCTTATATAGATTTAAAAATTAAATAATATTTTTTTATTAATTTTTAATAAAATTTTAAGTTTTTATAAATGATATCAAAATAAATTTAATTCATAATTCACGTAAATTAAAGAATATTACAGATGAATGTTATATTATTTTTGTTTAAATTTAAACATAAGTTTATTTAGTTTTATACTGTATATATATTGAAAAAATTTTAAATAATTATTAATTATGTATTAAAAAAATTTTAGATAGTTATAGAGGATTAAATAGTTCTTTTGGTAGCTTAATAACTCAACAACTACTTAAATTAATCTTTTAAACTTCATTGCTATTTAAACTTCTCTCTTCATAAGCTTGCTACCAGGGAAAACGAAGAAATGATCAAGAAGGGCACCCCAATCTTTACGGAACATGGATGGATGCGCTCGTCTTCAAGGGGGGGCTTCACCGTCCAAAGATGAGTCCCAGCACCTCACATCCACAATGTACTGAAAGCACAATAATGGGGGGACGGGGGTGCAGGGCCCGTCACTGCTGCTGAATTTGTGGCACGCTGTGTGGGGGGTGGATTCTAGTGCGGAAAGGCGAGCCAACCTTGACAACTCGAAAGATATGGATCGCTCTTGTGCTGTCCTTTTCTCAAACACCATCACTCCCCCGCCCCACTCTCTCTCTCTCTCTGTCTCTAGTTTCTCCACATCTGGTGCAGACGCATTGGCCCCTGGAAAAAGAAGAGCTGCTGCGTTTTGGCGAAGCCGGGAGGCGCACGTAAAAGCAAAGGGCACTGCCACCTCCTCCATCCCGCAGGGGGGGGCAGAGAGTGGGGACACCTGGTGACAAGTGCGAGAGGGAAAGAGGAAGCCGTGGCTCGTGTCCAACAGTACCAAAACGGAGGGGCACCTTGTGACGCCTCCGAGGGTGGCCTTTGTTTATGCCCTCTTCCCTTTTTTTTTTTTTTTTTTTTTTTTTTGTATTGTTTCTTTGTCTATCCGAAAGAAGGATTCGATTCCAGGTGTTGGCTTTCCCTTTACTCGCAGCAGTGAAGATGTCACGGGGACCTTGTGACGTGTGCGGAGAAGCTTTCGCTGAATCTTGATAGCGTCATGCCGTGTCAATTAATGTTGGTTATTCAAGACCAAGTTTTTTTTTTTTTTTTTTCTTTTCTTAGCAAATACTATGATGCTTTTAGGCTTTTTTTTATTTATTTATTTTTTATTTTAAGGCGGTGCCATGAATTATATGAACTTTGAGAGACATTATATGGTAGGAATGAATGATAAAAATTAAGACTCTGTTTTCCTTAAAAAGCGATAAAAAGGTACGGTGGTTGAACACTCTTTTTTCTACTCTTCTTATCATTAAATTTTGAAAGTATTTCTTATAACTCTTTATTTTTTGATGAAAATTTAATCCAAAAATTTGTTGTAGTTAATTATTATTTTGTTAATTTACAACTTTGTTTACTAAATCAGGTCTATTATTATTTTCAAATTTTTTAAAAAATTTGAAACAAAATGAAAGTAAGACGAGAGAGTTGAAGATTATAGGAAACAAAGTTTAGTTTATGGACGAAATTTACATACTAGATACATGCTGTATAGTTCCATCTATCTCTTTCTTTCTTTTTCAATGCCATCTCAGTTTGTATTTAAACATCAAGGATGATAGAAAAGAAAAAGAGAAGAGAAATAGAGACGGAATTGTACAGCACGCACCTAGCACACTGTATCTAAGCTTTGTCTTTAGTTTATTTGTTTGGAAAAAGAAAAAAAAATTATATATAGGTCAACATACTTAACATGATTTCATATTCAATGAGACATCTCGTGGATATTGAGATGAGTTACCGTTCTAAATGTCAAGATGGGATTGTTCCAACATTTCAATTGGTATATCTTGTAACATCCTTTGTCTCAAGCTTCAAAAGGGACAAAATGATGACGCATTTCATTCCATGAAAAAAAAAGAAGATAGTTCTATCTAATGAGATTTAAAATCTTAATTCTTAATATTTACATATAATATCAATAAATATATATCAAGTATATATTTATTAAATCTAAATTTAAACTTAAAAATACTTATGGATCTCCTACTAGAATATGCCCAAGTTTATATGTTCAATTTGAGTCTAAATATGCATGTGTATATAACAACCGTTGTTAAGGTTGCAAATGGATCAAATTGGCCTACTCTTCATTTGGAATGGATCCAAAATTAATACAATCTAAACCAAATTTTATTTAAATTAGCCTTGAATTCAAACTCACAAGTCATTTTTAAATATAGATTGGATTTGGATAAGTAAATATGTAATTCAAACATAAATCAACTTAAGTCATTTCAAAACTAGTACACTATATATTTCAGAGCCTTCATTAAATATAGGGAATTAATTTTACATTATAAAGGTTTTACCTTTCATATATCTAAAAATTTAATAGATTGATACAATTATTATTGAATTGGATCTGATCTAGGTTGAAAATAATTGGATTAGATTTGAGTTCAACTTTTTATTCTAATTTTTATATGAGGTGGATTTTAGTTATGTTCGCTTCTAGTCCAGTTACTTGAAGTTCTAACTCTAAATACGTATGAATTATAGGTGGTTTCATTGCTATTTTATTATTCTTTATAGTAATAATAATAAAGGGGTAATCATAAGTGGAATGTAGGTGTAGTAATCTGTGTGGCTGTCCCATATTCTTGTGGTGTTAAAGTTAGAATATAATATTAGATAAATTGATATGAATACGATATAATTAATTAATTATTTTAAAAATATTAATATAAATTTAAATTAATTATTAAACTAAGTAATACAACACAACATAAATAACCTCTTTAATTAATCGATCGTGTTGAATTGAAACAAGATAAATTGCTTAACAACTCATTTAATATAAATAGGCACAACTAGCTTAGTAACTGACTTAACAGGAATAGATTCCACTAACTTAACATCAGTGTCTTACATTTTTTTCTTACTTTTTAAGTTTTTTTATAAATTTAAATTTTAGTAACATAAAGATAAAATGTAAAAAAAAATACTTATTTCTTTTAAAATTACATTCTAAGTAACTGAGGAGCAAAACTTTTATCGAACCGTGGCCTCACTTCAAAAATTTTTAAAAATATAAAATTTTTTATTTATAAAAATACATTCATCTATAATCTATAATTTGAAATATACATTATCAAAAGTCTAGCATTTTAATTTTTTTTTTAAATTCATTATTAAAGTAGTCTTTATATGAAGAAAAAAAATTAAGAAAATTAAAATATTATTAATAAATTATGTTAATCAGATTATAATTATATTATTTTTAAGCTGATGCGTTAATACGTGAAATGAAATAATACGGTATAATTATTTTATATCATAAATATATTGATGTAATTATAATATGAAGCCACTCAATGTTTGCATGACGTGCGTGTCAGATTTTATGCACTGAATGGTATCATTGCTTCAGCCACCCAGCTGCTTCTCTCTCTCTCTCTCTCTCTCTCTCTCTCTCTGTGCTAATGGCCAAAAGGATGCGGCATGGATCTGGACATCCTCTAGCCACTGCCATGCATCATATGATCCATGAAGGTCGAAAGAAAAAAAAAAGAGAGAGAGAGAGAGAGAGAGAGAGAGAGAGGAGCGTATGAGCCTGGATTTGGTACCGTACACCTGTGGAGGACACCGGATTGGCCCCACGTCATGCCTGTCCTGACCCGGTCCCACATCTCTTCGTCCTCTACTAACTCGATGTTATATATTTAATTAATCGATGCATTCCATCCACCTGTACGTTGGCCTGGCCGGCATGCGACGATGGTTGGAGGGCACGTGTGGGCGGAGGGGGGGAACAAGCCGATGGTTCACGGAAGCTACTTCTGGACATGTCGGCCGGCCGGGATGACACGAGTGATTGGCTGGCGCTCTTGTTTGAACGCCAATCGGTAGCCGCTGGCCTCCGCAACAACAGCTGTTACCAAAAAAAACTTTATACGGTCCCTCTGCCCTCTCCAACAATTATTGGCGCCTGATACCTATCAATCGACTTCCAACAGTAATAATAATAATAATAATAATAATAATAATAACAATAATTATACTCAACGAGAAACAATCTTTCTTTTTATAAAATAATTATTATCAACTTTACGTTTGTAGCTTCAAAAATATCGCCGTAACGATGAGGTTCCTATTATTATTTAAATTCAATTCAAGGTCCATAGCGGCAGAGACTATCACAATCCTAGAAGTGCATTAGAACCCGTGAACCTGTCCATAATCCATCACATCATTGGAAGCATCCCTTTGAAGATGGGATGTGAGAGGAGGAGGAGGAGGAGGAGGAGGAGAGGTGCGAGCAGCTCTTGATGGCAAAAAGGTCCATCATTGAACTAGGATTCCCTCGCAATCGCTTGTGGACTAGACTCGGTCCATTCCACGGCTTGTCTTTGGTACCACATCGCAATGTGACAGTCCGTCGGGATCACATCCATCACACGGTCACCAGCACCAAAGCACAGCCAATTTCGACCGCGGTTTCCTTTTTCAAAGAATAATCTCCCATTTGGATCACATAATTTAAATTACAAAATAAAACAAAAATATAAAATAAATTTTGTTCAAAATTTAGGAGTACATTTGAAAGTTATGTGACCGTGTCGCGTCCATTTCAGGAGTGTGACAATCGGAATCATGCGGTATAAATTAATGGAAGTTCTTCTAACCCAAAACCAGGCCTCCTCCCCCGGTTTTTGGAGCTCCTGTGTGTTACTTGGCTGATCTACTTGGTGGAGGGTGTTATTATATTCAGTGGGCCGTGGATTAGAGCACATAGAATAATGGAAGGGGCGCCGTGGACCCGGGGCTCCAGCGGCCGGGGTTTGCCTTCTCCTTGGGGAAAAGACGGTCTACAGCCGTCATTAATCTTCTTTTTGTCTTCTTCTTTCAATTTCAAATTACAATCCCCATCCTACACAAAGCTAGCATATAAAAAGTCAGTGAAACAACTCTATATATGGCATCCAAAAAATTCTCTCTCTTTTTTTTTTTAATTCTTATTTATTTTGGATGGCAAAAACTTTTATTAAATAGTATTACAAAAGTATGATGGGCCATGTTGGCATGGTTATAATTTAATCGAGGTGAAAACAGCATAAAGTATGTTTTAGCCTTTAATCAAATGAATCTTCATCCGCAAACACACAAAAATCAGCATAAAATCTTCTATCATGAAAGGGAAGCAATGATTTCACTTTTCAAGCTATTTTTTTTCTTTAAAAAAATTAATATGGTGGAGATACCATTACTCGAATTTGAATCTCGAACTTCGGCGCCAACTGATTGAGATAAGATTTATTGACCACTTCTAACTCATAATTGCATATAAAAGCAACGTAAATGTTCTTTAATTTATGATCTCATGATTTGATTGCTAACAATCAGCCATCCGAATTATATATATATATATATATATATATATGTGTGTGTGTATGTGTGAGGTTCTACTTTGTCATTGTGGTCTAATTAGAGTGGAAGCCCTCGATTACCTTATCTAAGGAATTATCCTGCTATGCCATGCTTTTATTATTATTATTATTATTTAGAATTACCTCGTGCATGAACGTATACAAGTGCAATCAGTTGATTCATCACTCTACTCCTAATGATAATTAAAGTAATGCATTGAAGAGAAGTGGCACCTTGACCCAATGTACGCCTAGGAAATTGGATTCCCAACCTTTCGTAGGCTTTATGTTCTACCATATATAAACAAAAAAATATTCATTGATTTTGTGTCTTTTTAGGATGTGGTATGGTGGGGGAGGAACTGACCCACCCAATGCACCCTTTATGGGTCACCCTCAACTAACAAAGAGGCTTTGGTTGCCAGAGAAGCATTGATACTGATATGTCTACCAGCACCAAGCTGGTGACAGGTTACCATCCCCACTATTTTGTTTGGGGATAATGGAGTTCCAAACCTAGGAGCTTTGGGGGCTTCTTTAGTTGTATGGCTGCCAGCTAATCTTGGAGAGGTGTCTGCTAAATTAGGAGACATTAATGGACTGGTTGCATGACTCTTAAGGGGATATTAGATCCACTGGTTAAGATGGAGCTCATCCATTATGGAACAATCATACTTTGTCATCCTCATTGTATGTTGGTGAAAGATTCCGATGATATGATTTTGCTCCAACTGATGGGAGCCACTTGATCAAATTTTCTTTTTGTTTAATCATCATGATTAGCTAGACATCGTGGTTAAGATGACAAATGTATTTTGAAGGAAAACAATGATAGAGGGTTCCTCCATTCAAAATTCATCGAGAAATTTGTTTAGCTTGATAGTCATGTTAATTGAGAAAGCGATTGATGCTTCTCTATCGACTATTTGAGATGGTTAGGAAGATAGTATTGTCAAAGTAATTCATTAGGATGGTCAAAAAATATCTTCAACTAATATCTTTGACTAAGTGATTACTCATATTGACTAAGTTGATATGAAATGCTAACCAAATATTTTTCTTTTTAATATATTTTTTCTTAAATCTTACTAATTGTAGCCTAACAATGCTTACTTTTTCGCTTTGTTATTTAGAAATTTAAATAGAAAGTGACTTAGTATTTCCATTAGTTAAAATCTTAGCCGACTTACTTCTATCAATCACATAACCTAATAAGGTTTGTTTGGGATGGCTTCTCAACATCAAGTCATGGTACCATTTTCAACCAATTATGGATCTTAACATCCAAGTCTATTCAAAATCTAATTAGTCATTAGAACTAGATTTAATAATTAACATTAATATCTGTGTAAAATGGGCACCCAATCAATAGGCAACACATGACAAAGGATTACCATCACAAAAGATAGTTTCATTCAGAAAAGGACGAGAGCACCAAGAATACCGATGACTTCGATCGATTTTGATTCTCTAGCCATTTGTTTCCTAATGAACCAAATCAAGGAATTCTATCAAAATTATGTAAAGATCCTGAACCACAAGTTCTACTCCCCTTTCATACGAATTCTCTCTCTCTCTCTCTCAGGTAAAATCTTATCTTTATTTAGTTCGTATTTGAAAGTCAATTTTGGATGCAAACAAATATCATATCCTTTATTAGATGAAAAATTCAACGACAAACTAGCTTTGAGGTGATGGATGACAACGCAAAGCCACAACCTTATCTGTCCCACTCATTAGCTCATGTATTGGTAGAACTGATAACTCTAGTGGCAAAACAAATCACAAAGGAGACAAAGCATTAGTGGTAATACATAAGCAAACACTTTTACATGCTTTCAGTATATATTAACTTTGTAGATGTATTTTGGATTTCAAACTGACCAAGCATGCTTAGAAACTTTATATCATAAAAACAACTCTATCCATAAAGCCCTCCAAAGCAAAAGTTACATATTATTTTTTTTAAAGTTAAAAAAAGGGAAAAGCTATGGATCTTTAGCATCACAAAGCATTAGAAATCACTTACTAAACGTAGGATATATACCTACCAATGATTATAGATCTCTGCAATATTAAAATGATTATTTAATGGGACAAATAAAAGGCTTTTCTTTTATATGAAAGCTAATGAGGTTTTTTTTTTTTTTTTTTAAAAAAAGAAGTAAAATTGAAATTGCCTTGGCTGGAAAGTTGTTCAATCCACCTTAAAAAATTATAAAAATTGTTAGTTGGATGTTAGCTAGATGCAATGTCAAGGGTCCTATCCGGATTCATTTGTTAGTGGATCTAATAATCCCAATGTTGGGCTTATTCCGGACAAGAACACGCCATCTGAGCTGCCCTTGTTGGATGGATGAATGAGTTGAGTGCTTGGGATCCAGCTATCCCCCGGCTTGCACTGCTAAATGGAATAAATATTCTATGTTGCACCAGGAGTGGGCATGCACTTCGAGGTCTCTAATCAAAGTACAACTCATCCGAGTTATTGGATTGGATTTAAATTTCATGACGACATCGGCCCCCAGTTGGTCACACCATCAGCATAAAAGCTAAGGAAATTTTGCTGATATTAAGACACGAGTCCTTCAAGGGCCATGGGTGGGGTTGGTAAGAACACAAATACAAAATGCCCTTCTTATGGCGAGTGATATCACCCCCTCAGCCTGTTGGTCCCAAACAATAATCTGCTGCATTTCCGACAACTCCCCCCTTTTAAGATTTTCCAAGATAAACTCCATGGTTGCATGAGATCTGCTAGCTAGATTAGGATCTTTGAGAATCTTGGACCACATACACCCGTCCAAAATTATAGAGACCAAAAATGTTACATTGGACTGTATGCTTTTTGGGTGGTTGATGTTATAATTGATGGTCCTGCTGACCCTTCACCATGAGAGTGCTCTCTTGGCTAGCCAATTTTCAATCATTGTTAAGTTTGAAGGGATGGATTCAGTCGATTCGAACGATGACATTAACTTATAGGTTAACTGCAAGCTAAGATGTTTGGAGCTCAAGTTTCCCATAGCTGACCAACTCCTCCAACAGATATCTAATGATCATTAAACTATCTCTCATCTTTCTTAATAAATGAATGCATGTCAAGTATATAGACCAATGGTTGAATCCCTCATCCATTTATATAAAAGAGATTTATATAAAAGTAGGGGAATTAGCTAGCTAATTTGTCAACAACTTAATGGAATTTATGTGGCTTCGTTGGTTAATTAGGAATCCAACTCGAGGGCTTATTTGAAAATTATGTTGACGGATCACCCAAGACTTGGCACCTTCGTTCTCATGGCCTCGCTTGAGAATCATATACGTGGACAAAGAATTTTTTATAGTATAAATCAATTACCAACCATAGAAGCTTGGCTGGCTATGGAACAGGTCAACCCTTGTTGACTTTATTTGAAGCAACCTTTTGCTTTCCATTTCCGAACCAAGAGGGACATGGTGGCTGTTGCTAAACTTCCTATTTCACTACTGTTCTAGTTGATTTGGTGGTTAAGAAATGGGTGGCTTGTATGGATGTTCTCTTCACTCACAACAACCGATATCGCATAGGAGTTTATGTAGCCATCGTGTCTCCTTTTTCTTTTTTTTTTTTTTTTTTGTTTTTATCCTTCCAATTAAAAGTCTAACTCTTGGTTCTATGTTTTTTCTTTTATTATTTGTTAAAGTTTGACTTGAGGTTCATAAGTCCTGCGTAAACATTATCTGATATAGAGCTTGATATGATATGAAGCTTAATGTGGACATGGTCTAATATGTTTTCATGGATATGAAGAATATGAATCCTAATTCATGTAAAACTCTGTAAATTTCTCCTCTACAAAAATATATATAGCTCTAACTTTAGGGCATCTCATTCATCAAGTTTGGAGAGAGATTCTATTGGAAGTAAGAGGATCTAGGGTATTCTACTTTTATCCATTAATGAAATTATTCTAATCTTTGCATATATGGACAGAGGTTATCAGATCGAATTATGTTAAATCCTAGTGTTCTTTTTTTCTCTGTATTTTCTTTTTCTCTTTTGGTTGTACATCTGTTATCCCTATGCGCGTTGCAATAAGTGGTATTAGTGTAAGGTTCTCGAAGGCATGCAGAGGATTCTGATCTTAAGGAGTTTCTACATAGATATTAAAGCAGTGTAGATCTTAAAGCTTTCCTTTGGTTGCACCAATTTTAGAGCAGCATCAACCTTAAAACAACACACATCTTGGCATGCTAATATTTTTCATTATGGGTGACGAATTCCCATCGCCCGTTCCTTCAATCGAAGGTGGAGCTAGGTCGGTGAGGGCCCAGCTAGCAAGTGACATTGGAGTTTTCCATCCGATGGTGAAAGAGGAGTCAATTAGCATCGTTTGGTGACAAATGACCTAGGAGGACAAGTGGTGAAGAGGGAGATGGTTTCACTGGCTTGAGGTGACCAAATCGAAGAAGAGGGATTGAATCCCCTAGCGAGATGTGGTCGGGCGAGTGCGGTGAGGTGTTGCTACCTAGGTAATCATCACCAGTGAAGAGGAACAACAACAAAACCAAATTCGATCAAGATATAGCCGATTGATCTCTTTTTGAGTCATGCGGTAGAGACAACAGTCATGATTGCCATTACCAGCGAAGAAAAGAGTGGCGACTGGCCATAGTCATGTAGGAGAGAGCTTAGAGAGGTGACTGGCCATGAGTGAGGAAGAAGGAGAATGAAAGAAGGAGAAGAAAAAAAATAAAAAAGAAAAAGAAAAGGAAAAAAATCTTGTTTTTTGAAAAGAAGGGGGTTATTCTGGTATGGGATAAACCTAAAATAATTTTGAAATAACTATTCCAATGTTATTTCAGGTGAAGTATTTTGGTGTGATAAAACCCTGCTCCAGGAGTATAGAGAATTTTCTTTATATTTTAATGTGAAGCTTTGCTCTAGATAATTTTTTTAGAGGCTTCCTTTATCTTTCGAGTCCTACTTTATTATTGGAGCTCTACTCCAAATGATTACTAGAGGATTCCTATGTTTATTGAAGCCTTGCTCGAGATGGTCATCAGAGGCTTTCTCTACTTATTGGAGCCCTGCTCTAAATGGTTATCGAAGGCTTCCTCTGCTCATTGGAGCCCTGCTCCAGTTGATCATCAAAGGCTTCTTTTGCTTATTGGAGCTCTACTCTAAGGAGTTATTAGAGGCTTTCTCTATCTTTGGAGTCATACTCCATTATTATTAGAGGATTTCCTCTATTTTAGTCAAACCTACCCTATGCTGAACTAATGGATTGGCAAATAGCATCAAGTCGCCAGAGGGTTGATTTCAAGGAGATATTCGTAATATTGATGATGAAGTTTGAAATTGATAAATTTAATGAAGCTAATGATTTTAACATCTGGTAAATCAAGATTCTGATCCTTTTGGTGCAACAAGAGCTGTGGAAGGCACTCGAAGGTAGAAAAAATACTAGCCAGTATGCCCGAATGAGAGAAGGATGAGCTTATGCCAAAGGTATATAGTACGATTTTATTGAGCTTGACAGATGAAGTTCTAAGAGAAATTGTTGAAGAGAAGACAACAGTTGGTCTCTGGTTGAAGTTGAAAAGTGAATATATGATAAAATCTCTTACAAACCAGTTGTACATGAAATATAGACTCTACCACCTTAGAATAAAAGAAAACACATAATTAAAAAACCACATTGATGAATTTAATAAAATCATTCTTGATTTGAGAAACATTGTAATCAAGATAGAAGATGAAGATTAAGCCTTAATTCTTTTATGCTTACAATTACCATCATATAAGAACTTTGTTGATACGTTGTTGTACGGAAGAGAGTATTTTAGTCAATGATATAAAAGATGCCCTACAATCTAAGGAGTTGAAGAGAAGGGTGTTTGATAATTATGGGGAGAACTAAGGAAAAGGATTGGTTGTAAGAGGCAAAAGCAAGGGAAGGGGTTCAAGCAAGAGAAGTAAATTCCAAGTCAAAATACCGAAAGCTTCATTGCCATTCTTGTCATGAGATAGGCACTTGAGAAGGAGCTATCCGAAAAGGAAAGGAAAGGAAAGGGTGATAAAGAAGAAAGCTACATCTGAAGATAGAGCAAGTGTAGTTAAAAAAAATACTTTTAAGAATTTTGATGATACAAGAAGTGAGGTATCCTCAGTTAGCGTCAGTAACTCTAGAAAGGAGTAGATTCTTAACTCCAATTGTTCTTTCCATATGAACCCGATAAAAGTTGTTTTTCCACATATTATTCAAAATTGGGAAAGGTTCTATTGGGTGACAATAAAATTGTAAATGTTGTCAGGACTGGAATGATCTGTATTAAGATGTTTGATGGCATTGTGAGGTTTCTGAAGGCTTGGCATGTTCTGGAGTTGATGAAGAACCTAATTTCTTTAAGCACACTTGATTCTTAAGGATACAAATTTATGGCTGAGTATGGTGTGATGAAGGTTTCTAAAGGTGCTTTCATTGGTAATCGTGGGAAAGTTGATAAATGGCTTACATCATACGATTGGGACTACTGTTACTAAGACTACTACGATCTCTTCATCTTTGGAGATGTCAAACTTGAATGTCACTCGATTGTGGCATATGCAAGTAGTGCATATGAACGAGAAGAGAATATTAAAGCTGCCCAAAAGAGACTTATTTGATGGTGTGAAGATCAAAAAATTGGACTTCTATAAACATTGTATATATGGAAAATAGAACTAGGTGAAGTTTAATATCGGTACTTATAGTTCCAAGGGTGTGTTGGATTAAATCCAGTCGGACCTTTGGGGATCCAACCCTCATGCATTGTTGAATAGATATCATTACTTTCTAACATTCATCGATGGCTACTCAAAAAAGGTGTGGGTGTATTTTTTGAAACATTAAGATGAGCTATTTGCTAAATTCAAGCAGTAGAAAGCCATGGTGGAGAAGCAAGCTAGACAATAAATTAAGATGGTACGAATAGACAATAGCTTAAAATTCTGCAAAAGAAAATTTGATGAGTTCCGTACCACATTGTATAGATGACGTCATAGAAAAATAGAGTTATAGAATGGATGAACAGAATACTCTTAGAGAGAACATCCTATATGTTCTCTAATTATGGACTTGTGAAATCTTTCTAGGTTGAAGTAGTAAATACAACAAGTTACTTAGTGAATCAAGCACCATCAACTGCTATTGACTTAAAGATTTCCCAAAAAGTATGGTTTGGTTTACCAGTTAACTATTTTGGTTTGAGAATATTTGGATGTCCTACGTATGTTCATGCTAATGATGATAATCTTGAACTAAGGGCAAAAAAGTGTATATTCTTAGGTTGGCATTGAAGTGAAGGGTTACAAACTGTGGTGTGTTGAAAATCCTAAGTCACCCAAATTTATGATGAGTAGAGATGACACTTTTGATGAATCTACCATAGTAAACCAAAAAAAAGGATTTGTTGAAAGTCAAACAGAGAACTGCAATGTTAGAAAATAGGTGGAGCTTGATGTAGAAGTTTCACATAGAGAGTCACAAGACTTTCAAGCTTAGATTAAGGTGAAGGTACAAATGAATGAAACTACTCATGATGAGAAAACATCTCAATAGCAATAATATAGCAGTGCTACTAGCATGAAAGGAGGCAGATTAGGCCACATACATGATATATAGACATAGTTACCTATGGACTTGCTATAATTGAAAGTGTGAAGAATGGACCTCTCACATATAAAGAAGTAGTGAATATAGCAAGGAATTTGCCGAATGGATAACAGCTATGCATGAAAAGATTGAATTTGTTAAGAAGAATCATACTTGGGAGCTTATGAAGTTACCGAAGGGGAAGATAGTAGTAGGCTATAAATGGGTTTACAAAAAAGGAAAGGAAACTTAGGGTTATGGCAGCAAGGTTCAAAGTACGATTAATGGTTAAGGGCTATAATTAAAAAGAGAGCATAGAGTTTCATGAGGTATTTTCTCCTATTGTGAAGCATAGCTCCATTCGTGTAGTACTTGCCATGATGTGTGCATTGGACTTGGAGCTCGAATAACTTGATGTTAAAATAGTTTTCTTACATGATGAGTGTTCATCTAGCATAATTTAATCTTATGTATAACATCATCCTTAATTAATCCTAAATATTTAAAATGATTATTTTTAGAAATTTTATAATCCTCAAATTTTACTCTACATATATCTCTATTTTTTATTGTACTAAAATTTTTATTCTATATATCTTGTCTTTATCTTACTTAACTTAAAACCTTCATATTCTAATATATTTTTTCATAGTTTTAATTTATGATTAATCCCAGCTTTAGTTTCATCCACTAGTATTATATCATCTATAAATAATATGTAATATAAAATATCATTATGAATATATCTAGTAAGTTCATCCATAATTAAAGAAAAAATATAAGGAGTAAGAACAGATCCTTGATGTAAACCTACTGTGATAAAAAATTTATTAGTATTACCACCACTAGTTCTTATACTATTAACTGCTCCACCATAAATATCTTTTATAATGTTAATATATCTAATGAGTATTTCTTTCCTTTTTAATACCCATTATAAGATTTTTTTAGAGACTTTATCATATATTTTCTTTAAATCAATAAAAACTATATAAAAATTTTGTCTCTTCTTTATGCTTCTTCATTAACTTCCTAAGGAGGAAAATAACTTCTATATTTAACTTTTCTAATATAAAATTAAATTGATTTTCTTGTACTTTAGTATATCCCAACTTATATTAAATTATTCTTTCTTAAAATTTCATATTATAACTCATGAGCTTGATACCATAATAGTTAGAGTAGTTTTGAATATCTTCTTTATTCTTATAAATTAGTATTATAATATTTTTTATCTATTCATTAGATATCTTCTTAGTTTCTAAAATCTCATTAAATAAATTTGTTATTCATGTTACTTCAATATTACTTAAATATTTTCAAACCTCAAAGAAAAATTTATCAGATCCCACAATTCTTTTTATTTTTATTTTTTTCATAGCTTCTTTTACCTAATCTAATTCTACAAATATACATCATAACTCTATTCTTAATGAAACTAATAAAGCATCTTAAATTATTCATATAATTTTTATTAATGATTTATTAAAATAACTTCTTTATCTTTCTTTAATTTCGTCTTCTATAATTAATACTTTTTGATCATTATTTTTGATATAATTAACCTAAATTATATCTTTCATTTTTATGTCTTCTAATTATATATATATATATATATATATATATATAATCTTTAGTTTCGGTCTATTTAAAGGTAAGATGGACATCGATAAGAGCCTACTTTAAGTCAAAGGTTTGTCAAATTGCTTCATGAAAACCCGGTCGCATCTCTGACCTTCTGGTTCGGACTTGCCCAACTTTCATTTAATATGGTACTGGAAACCTATTTTTAATGAGTGCATGCTTGCAGCCAAAGACCCGGATCCAAAACCATACCATTTGTCAACCATCTCTGACTCAAAATTAAGGCTCCAATCTACACAAAGTCATACACCCTCAGTTTTCTCCGCACATAGTTGGTATTCATTGCAGAGCCCACACTCAATTGCATGATTGGAGCCTCCATTAATTGAATGAGGTATGGAGCCAACCAAAAGAGAGAGAGAGAGAGAGAGAGAAAGAGTTGTGCCTTGAAAGCCACATCTTAAGGCATTTCTAGCCCATAAACCATGTGCCTCGATAGGATTATTTTGATTCCTTGACCTCTCTTCCATCTTGAGTCCTCCCAGCTTACAGTTATTGAGATGGATGATGGAACAAACTAATTCTTTAATTTAACTCGGGCTTTCGTATGCTGCCATCCTGATGAATTTTTTTAATCTAATCTATGTGCAGTACTTCAGTACTTGGAGAGTTGATTATTTGTACTTCCAGACATTAACCTTCTTTTTTTTTTTTCTTTTCTTTTCTTTTTTTTTTCTTTGACTAGATCTTGACCGAAATCTAACCAACCTAAATCTTGCCCAAAATCTAATTCAGATTTCAAGTCTTGGATTTTAAGTCGAGTGCTGATCAACTTTTCAGTGGCCTGTGCCAAGCCATCCACCCTGAATAGTTTTGCATGGATGTTATTAGCTCCTGTTTGTTATATATTCATCCATTTCAGTGTTTAGGCATAATGGCCTAGGAAAATTTCAAAACAAATTGTTCTTAAGAAAAGAAGGAAAAAAACAAAATTTCCAATATTAAATTAAAGCAAAATTTTTTCTAGTAATATTTTTTAAATATTTTACTAGATACCATGAAATGAATATTTCGTAATCCTCCGATCCTATCTACCAAGTTGACATGTTATTAATCCAATCAACATGAAGGATTATGTATATTTATTCTAAGTCAAAAAATTGAACACAAAATTAAATCTATCCATTTTTTCAAGCCAAGTTAAATAAAGAATAATACAAATATAAACTATAATAAATATATAAATTAATTAACCAATTATATGTTTAACATATTATGCAATCAAAGAATATTAATCAGGAAGTACAAATTATTCGTAATATGTTTGACAAAAATATAATTAACAATACAAATTATTGACTAAGTATATTATGAGCAAAAATAAATAAATAAATAAATTAATATCCTACATCCAAGGAGGGTTCAAGTTTGAGTTGATGATAGGCCATGTTTTGAATCCAGGCTTAATCTAAACAACTATTGTTCAGATTGTGTTGGACTGACTTTGAATTGGTTCCAAACAAAAAGTAAGCTAATTCAAGTCTCTTGCAATACTAATCAAGATAATAGAATCGATTTTTTTTTTTTTGCATATATTGTATTGAATATGTTTAATATTGACACAAACCAAGATCTTGGCTAAAGAAGGAGATCTTGAATGTGTTCTGTTCTAATTGATCAATACTTTCTTTTATATAGGATAGGGATTAATTTCTTCCAAAAATTTGGCACAAGCTACATAATTAGTACAGGGACACTCTGTCACATCCCTTCTATTTGACTTCATGACAATTTTTTTTTTATTTTTAAAGTGATTAGCATTTGAAGCATTGGTCGCACGTGTGCATTATAACACTTGAAGGCTTGCATCCAATTATTCTCACCAAATCCTGAATAATTAATCAAAATCGATGAGCGTGACACTATTAAAATGCCATTCCATTCATTGGTTGAGATGATTTGACTCACTTAATCTTAATGACGCGAGATCCCATGTATGTACTTGGCATAGCCCCATCCTTGAATTATTATTTTGTACTTGGCATTGCAAGGTTCACTAATCCAAGTCTTCGCTGACTTTTTAACACGAGAAGGCTCATCAAAATTAGGTCATAAAACTCAAGGTCAGTGGTCCATGTTCAAGCTTAGCAAGCTTTGACCATGGTGATTAAATTGGGCTTGGACTGATGAGCTGTGAATAATAATCTAGCACAATTATGATGGTTGTTGTAGCAACCTCCAACAGCCGTGGATTATTAGACTTGCAAAATGGGTCTGCTCGTCAAACCCTACAATGTAGTTTGATGTAGCTTTTAACTGCGGTCTACTTCTTATCAACCCATTCATGGAATTATGAGTGAGGTTAATCATATTGTTGACGGATGATCAGTCAACACCCACATAAGTTATAGCAGTTGAGTTGGTTTCTAAAACCGGCTCTCATTACAGTACCAATTTAAGGTCAAAGAATGCTTTGAGAACATGTTCTTCTCAACAGAAGAACAAAAAGAGTTCTTTCATGTTAGACCTCTGCATCCAAAAGGGTGAGATAGTGTAAGCATGAATCCTGAGGTAGACTGTGGAAGCCTTCCTCCACCCGGCATTAATAGTGATCAGAGTTTTTGAGGGAGATGCGCATGGGTACAAGAAACTGGCACTATAGAAGCAAAGTCTTTTGAGCTGTGATCATTTTGTATTCAGTTAATGTAAAGTGCAACTTGCACCAATTGTTATATTTGCAAAACATATTTTATGATTAAATGTTATGTTACCAACTACATATTTGTGGGTCCAAGAGACTTTCCATTGCACTTAACAAGAATTGACTTTGGCTGACTTCTTATTTTGCTGCTAAACATTTGTGCAGCTCAAGAGGAGATTTGACAGTTTGCTTATTAGAATCTACAACTTTTTTGTCAGCCATTTGTAGTCATGAGAATGACATTGCTCTGCAATCCACACTAAAATGTTGAAGAAATTGCAGGATTTTTCACAACCAACCGGTTCAAGCATTACACATTTTGGAGAAGAATGGTGTAACAACGGTAGCCATCATTTCATCAAGGGAGCTCAGGCGTTTCAGTACCCAAGGCATCAAGCAAATTATTTTTATCACCCTGAAACCCGGTTCCTTTGCTTATGGGCTGTGTAGTTCCTTTGCTTAAAGGGTGGGCTTCGGCAGCCTGTCAGTTGGAAAAAAATGACCAGGATTGCTATCAGTGGGCTCAGAAGCCTTGCATAGGCCTTCTGAGCCCCTCCATTACATCAAATACATGCATCACCAATGGGTTGGACTTTAAAAAGGATTCCTAATTAAAGATAGGAAAATCAGAGACGACACATGAACTGCTCGAACCTAATACGAAATAAGTGTATTGAGATTGACTTTAAATAGGTTCGTGTTATAATCGTGTCGATATGAGTATAAAATAAAATAATCGTATCGCGACATGCGTGTTGGTCTATTAACTTGAAAATGACATGGTTACTATCCAATTAACAAACTTTATTAATGGCATTTCTAGCCTCATTTATTGTTTCTTATTTGTTTATATCAGGACTACTTAGAATGTAATTTTAAAAGAAATGAATGTTATTTTTGCCTTTTGACTTTATTTTATTAGAATTTAAAAGTTATAAGGAAACCTAAAAATTGGGAAGAAAAGTAAAATTTATATTAAGTGAGTTGTTGAGTTAGTTGTATTTATTCATGTTAAGCTAGTTGTTAAGTAAGTCGTAGCTATTCATCTTAAATGAGTTATTAAGTGAGTCGTGTTGTATCAATCGATTATGATCTATTTATTAAATGAATAATGTATGTTGCATCGTGTTGCTTGTTTAATAATTGAGTCATATTTGTATCAAAATCTATGGCATATTTAATTAATTATGTTGTATTCATGTCAACTCATAAAGTGTCGTACCTTAGCTTTGATATAACATGAACACGATATGATCACATAAATTATCACTTCTACTCCTAATATTAGAGGGAAGTTATGAAAGGACATGTTGCCTTTACCGACATGATTCATAGGTTCACCTTGTTCTTCCTATTAATCAAAGAGTGTGTTCATGAGGAAAGGTTAAATGGCAAGCATTCATCATTCAATATGCATCTTAATAGTCCAAAAGCCAAGTTATCTAGTTGGGTAAGAATTGATTTAGCTATGGTTTGCTACCATATTAATGGATCATGGAGTAAGCCTATCGCACCCTTTTCTAGGTTAAACACATGACATGTCTATATAACTCTTAGATATGTTCTCAAAAAATTATGTAAAACCTGTATTTTATCAATTATTCAATTAACTAGAATATCAAAATTAAACTGATACATTTTTCAAAGCCTGCTTAATAGCTTGGGCTTTTCTAGATGCTTAACCTCCTATTTTAAAATCAATCACAATGAGGAGCCTCTGACCCTTATGTTTTAGGCCCAAATCCAAGTGTCACTCTAATTTGACTTGGCTTTTTTTTTTAAAAAAAAAAAATTTTTTTTTCTCCCTCCAAATATAGATTTTGGTATTGATTACTTTCTTCCCATCTAATTTTTGTGGAGAAAGCCTGTGAACCCCATCAACATATATATGGAGAGAAAAACCAAAGACATATATATGCATGAGAAAGCCTGTGTTCCCTAAACATAACTTTAGAAGAAGAAGAAGAAGAAGAAGAAGAAGAAGAAGAGACACCCCAACCAAACCTGTGATGACAATCAAAGACCGGCACTGGCAAAGCCAATATTTTCTTAGCAAATTCCTCTCCAAAGGATTCACAGATAACTATGGCGTTCCACTTCCTCTGCCCTTCTACAATCAAGCCTTTAACTGTGAACCTCTCCAATCCAATCTGTCTACACCCACACTAGCAGGGCTGCTACAGCTAAGAGGATTTAATGAGATCCAAGGATCATCCAGGACCTTGATAGATAGAACTCTCATTTCCTATATATTGACCATCTTAGATTAGATAGAATAATGTAAGGAGTATGAGCACAGATGACTTTCCAAATCCATGAACTACTGTGAGATGGAATAGGAAGTGATTATGTATACCAATTATCATATTTACCTCTCATGATCAACCATCAAAAGTTATTTGAGTATTAGCTTGTTTTGTTATCATGAACCTCATGCTTGACCTCCAAGGAAGGAGTCCTAAGGCCTCCATGCTGAATTGGTGCACAAGTGAACTCTTTTTGGAGTTATCAGAGGAATGGATTTTGGGTCTGCTGGTTGATGCCAAAGGTGCTCTACTGTTGCTCATACTTTCCATTGCCTAGAGGATCTGGTCCACTTGCCTGATGGATTTACTCTTTAAGAGTGATCTGGCCTGCTTCCCCTTGCTTAGGCTACTCAGTTGGTCCGAGACTCCTTGGCCTACCATCCCAACAGCTATTGCCTGAAGGCCCATTTCTTGGTTCTCCATTAAAATCTAGCTGCAGAGGTCTCAAACTGGGTTCCAGAAGGACTGTAGATAGTTTCTCCCAAGCACAAACTTGTGACTTCTTCAAGCTGCTTAAGCTTAGATAATTAGGGCTGCAAATGGATCGAATTGAGCCATATCGAATCAAATCATGCTTGATCTCAATATGATATAGTTTTATATTCGGATCTTGATTTTGGATCCATACCCAATCCATTTACTAATCGGATTTGGTCAGATCGGATTCATGATTTTAGGCCTAATGGATTATTTGGATTTATTCGAGTCTAAAATAAAATATTGCATTTGAGTCAAGTATCTAATTATTATTTTATTACTAAATTCTAGTAACTGATAATGAAATATGGATCCACTAATGAGATTAATAAGAATCAATTTAAAACTTAAATTTTTATTCAAAAACTCTTAATTTTATTCAACTAAATGATTATTTTTAAGTTTATAAATTATGATATTAAAAATATTTAATTATATATTTAAATACATGATAAATAGAAATTTATAAAAATAAATAATAAAATATAAATATTTAGATATAATTAGAGAAAAAAATATAAGAGGAGATCTACTTGTTAAGATAAAAAGATAATTAGAGTAAAAAAAATAAAATTTATATATAATTAAGGTTTATAAATCGAAATAAATTGGATTCGGATTGGATTGGATAAAAAAAAAAAAAAATGTAATTTTTAAATTTGATCCATAATTTAGGTCCGATTTTATTTTTAGATCTGATTCAATTTACGGGACTTTAAATATGGATTGGTCCGAATATAATCAAATTAGGACCGGATTGGATCAGGATCAACCCAATCCATTAGCGGCCATGGACGTCAGCATACTTGGTGGCTTCCGCTACCCATCCGAGTTGAGAGGGGAACTCGGCAAACTTGGCGGCCCGGATGAAGAACCTTCGTCCAATCTTTGAGTCAACTCATTGTCCTTTTTACTTCCAACCTCTGGCAGGCTTGCCCTCGGTTTCCTGATCTTGGAGGCTACCAACCATGGACCAAACAATGGTCTAGCTTGGGTTTTTCTTTTGGTGCTCTCTTCACTTCTCCTTCCAAAAGCCTTTGTTTGCCATTGGAATTAATGGCCATAGGTGAAGAGCTAGTTGGGGCAGCAGCGACGTCATGGGTCTCAATGCTTTTAGCCACCACCACCACCACCACCACCAAAGATTCTCATTCTCGGCAAGCCTCCTCCATTTGGTCGTCTAGTAGTGCTAGTACCTCAGAGAAATGGCTCTCCTCTGTAACGTTGTACGTTTGCCAAGTTGGTTGCTGTGGTTGGCCACGAACCACCTTCGCCCATTAACGTCCCTTTTCCCCTCTTACCTGATCTTGATTCATCATATTTCTAGCCATTTTGGCCCTTGATGCCGAGCCAAGATGTTGATCCGCACCTTCTCGTTTGTCCTCCTTGGCCTGCCAGCCGACATCACCGGCTTTCGAACAGTGATCAGCCATCCGAAGTTCAATCCATGAAGTGTTCGCCGAAATGTTGCAGAGAAAAGGTTTTGGAAACACTCTCAGCACTCTAGTTTCCTTTCATTCTGTCAGTAGTTTTTGTTAACAATAGAACCATCAATTCATTTTATGAGTATTGAAATGCATACAAAAAATAATAAGAACACAATTAAATGAAGCAAATAAATTTGAGAAGAAACAAGACATTCTGAATCTTAGGGGAACCACTTCAGCTTATTTGGATCTTTGGCCATTTCTAACAACATGAAGTGGATAAAAGAGAACAAAGACACTTTCAACAAAGTTTGATCTTGAAAAATTTCAAATTTCCTGGTAAAGTGCCATACACAAAATAAATTGAATTCAGGTCCTTTGAATGAATTATGCAAAATACAAGAATGAATGGCCGATTCTTTCTCTTAAAGCTGACCAAATTCAGGAGCTAATCATTGGACTTTGGCCAATTAAATAATTTCATCTTGCAAGAAGTGGCCAACTTCTGAAGAAAGAAAAATCTCTCACTTTGATGTCACCAAAATTCATAGCATTGAAGTATGATTTTATAGAAAAAATTTATTAGAAGAACATCTCCATAAAACATTACCTAGCTGAGAAGAGGGCTTGAAAGAAAATAAAGAGGGCATCAACTCAGTATTCCATAAAAAGATCTAAAACAAAATCCACTAATTACCTTAGATTTAATATTTAACATAGGATCTAGCTTTCCCATATTAAATAATTTATGGAATTGAAGATGAGAGATTTTATAATGCCCATCAAGACTACAAGTCATGAGCAAGCGTATCAAAGACCTCTACTCAATACTTATCAAGTTTGGATCAGATCAAGTTTTAGATCCTTGGTGAATAGTAAAATTCAGTGGACTAGATTCCCTTCGTATCGACAAAATATTAGCAATATAGCTTTGAAATATATTTAATGAACTTTATAAGAGATGTGAAAAAGATAGAAGTATATTTGTGTGTGTGTGTGTAGAATTATGCATAAGTTTATCATGTTTGGATCAGATCTCATTTTGAGTTGGGTCAAGTTCACAAAAACTAATCTCATATTGTGATGTATAATACAACTATGTTAAATTGACTAGTTTCAAGTCATCAAGCTCCATGATGTTCCGATTAGATTTTTTATTACTCTTTATTTCATTTCAAATTTTTTTATATTTGCATATGTTTTTGTCTAATATGTTCAACAAATAAGCTTCCAAAGATGATACTTCTTCTTCTTCTTCTTCTTTATTTCTTTATTTTTTTTTTCTTTTTGGTATTTGGTCATTAATAAAGACAACACAAGAGCTAAAATGACTAGTTTGTTGACTAACATGATGTGCCAATTAGATTTTTCTTTTTTTTTTTTCAATTTTAGCTTGGCTCTTGTAAGGTCTAATTCTAGTTATATCACCTTTAAATATTCTTACAAGTATAATTTTTCTATTTCAAATTTGGCAAAAGATGTTAAGGACGTTGAAATTATCAGCCACCCATGCTCTATTCCAGCAAAGTCAAATTCACTAAATTATGTAAGTTTAATTAAACATATTTACTTTGGATAGGGCAAGATTGGGATTTATATGTTTTATTACCTAGTAACTATTAGATGTGGTGTGGGTGTCAAAAGTTTATTTCTCATTTAAATTAGTAACTGATGATAAATATTTTTGATAAGTTAATATGATAGAGACACGTTCATAATACTGTAGTGAAGACACATGTACATAGATAAATATCTTATTAACAAAATCATAGCTGAATTCATTTAAATAAGATAAAAAGTGATCTATTCAAGATTCATAAAAAAATCAACTCACTTCTGATGCCTATAAATACATCATCAAGAGCCTTTTAAGGCTAACAAGAGTAAGACTAATTTCTTGATCTTTCTCTCTATTCTCTTATTTTCTGAATTGGGTGTCGGAGGGGTGTTTGGGGAAACAAAGCCCATAGGTCCACTTACGTCTTTCTGGAGTGATTGTAGGTCCTTATCTTGATTCTTTTGGAGCTAGTTTTTGATTTCTTGGGCGATGACCGGCAAAGGAGTCTTTTGTGCAAAATGTTAAGTTCAAGTTTCTCTCCAAATAAATTTCATCCGTTGATATGCTGAGCTAAAAATTAGCATCAACACTAACTATCATATAAAAACATATCGTACATGATATCTAGAGATTGTAAGGAAAATTTTAGTAAATTAACATTAGAATGAGCTTTATTGAGTATAGAATTGATCTTTTTAAACTTGGACATATTAGATCTATTATTCTATTCAGTATAATGTATGAATTAATGCCCAAAATTCTTACCAAGAAATCTAAACATTCGTTCGATAATTGTAGCATTGGACTGAAAACTAAATTTAGAGAACAACCATATAGCAACTACTTTACCACTATTTATTTTCTCTTATGAAATATTTGGCAGAATATTGATAGCTATTATAATATATATATATATATATATATATAAAGTTGATCAACCTGGTAGAACTGCTTGCCATGTGTTTTATCACTATCATCCATATATTTAAGAAAAATGGTGTCTCATACCAATGCATTGTAAGTCAAATCGCATCTCATTACTGATGAAATCTATCCAGCTTCTCATATAGGTCTACTCGCCACAAGTCAAGTGCATGGGATGATTCATGCCGATGCGTTGCAAGTTAAGTTGTCGCTTTAAATGTTTTTTAAAAAAGAGTTTGACACTGTTGCTTTCTTTCTTAGTTATTATTAAAGCTTTTTTTTTCTCGTTTTCCCATATCAAGAGTAATTATGAATGACATCACTTCGCCTTGATGGCTTCCATGTATCCCATAGTCAGAATACCTCATGGGCAATTTGTACATGCTGTAGGAACCAAAGTTCACAAGCTCGGTCTCCATTCCGGTATCTTCTTGATACAGTATCTGTATGTCTGATGCAGGGTTTGGTTTAGCCTATCAATAATTGGTACGCCTTCCGTACTGTGTACTAGTTTGGTATTGATATGGTATGGTATACCTAGTATGCATCAGTATGGAGTGGTACAGTATACCTTAGTAGGAACTGATCTAGAGGCAGCAAAAATTCTTGTTACTGAGCAAGCTCTAGCTTTCTGGGGATGATAACTCTCATTTCTTATATAGAGTTAAGCATTTAACTTCTGCTTTGACTAGAAGCCATTCAATTGCAGCTCTGTTGATGTCCTGTTTTGTAGCTTGTATATAATAAAGATGACTTCTTTGATAATCTCTCTTGCAACTCATTTAAGCGAGGATCATGGAGTGGCTGTGTAAAGTTCGCTGAGCGAATGAAATTAGACACAGGTTTGGAGTTGCTTATCTTTGCATTTCATACAGAAGTCTTCATGATTCGAACTGAAGAAATTGATGACATTGTTATCTGGCTTGCAGACTTTTGGAGAGTTGCAGCAGAGGACTCGTTTTGGGTCGTGGCAATCATGGGCCTGCTCATTGTGGTAATTTGAAATAAAGAACCCTTAGCGTACTACTGACCACATGCACATCTTTGTTGTGGTGGGAAAAGTTGACCCATGAATTTTTATATGTTATTTGTTATTATCTTTATTATTGGATGCTTAACCCAAAAAATCTGTTTAATTTTGATTTTTTTCATTCTTAGAAAATAGAAATTGAAGTTTGATAGCGTGGAGAAGAAATGTTAGCAGTCAATATAATGTGTCCTTAAGATGATGCCAGTGTAAATAGATGAGGCAAAATCTAGGAGAGATATTCGAGTATACTAAACAAGGTGTCTTATGTAGCGTTGGCTACATAGATGGTGTCGCAAGGACATTTGTACAGTAGTGTCCAAATCTTAGGATGGTTGGTACTTGGAAGTAAAAGCAGCTGTTGTGACAGCATCAATTCCTTATCTGGTAGCGTACTTGGTGCTTCATTAATCATAAGACCGAGTAGCTCTCTCATTTTTTACCTATGATATATTAACTTACCTATCCATCCATTAGAAATAATTAAAACTGCTGCATTGTATGAAAACGATTTGCCATGATGGCTTTCCAAAGCCACCTGGAAATCGTCAGCTTCTGTAGCCAAGGAGCAGTGTGCTTATCTTTTCAAGTTCAGCTGACTTACAATCCCTTGTTGACGTAGTGAATTTATAGAAGAAGAAAGATAAACGAAGAACAACGGCGCAAGAACACTTCTATATAAACTTGTTGATAAATGATTTTTCCAGAGTCAAGTGAATAACAAAAGATTAAAGAATTTGTAATTGTCTCTGTATTTGTTGTGCCCAGGAAAAGCAGAGATTTCGCAAAAATATTCCACTCTGGAAGGTGGTCTTTTTTCCACAGCGCCCCCCAAGTCATCTTCCACTGCGTTACGTCTTCTATTGGGATCCTCCTTCCTTGGCGTCTAGTGGTGAATTTCCACCAATCAGACCGCTAACGGGGCGGTCAGAGTCATCAATGTGAAGCTTCTTCGGTTCCTTCCGTCGTTGACGGGCTCTTCCTTCCTCGTCTGCGCCGGCGTGAAGGTGTATTGCTGCTTCTGTCGTCAATGTGAATCCAAGAACGAAAACTACAGTCGTGACGACCAGCATCGCTGCACCGAAGAATACTCCGCTCCGGACGATGTAGCAACCCCCATCCATCCAACCTTTCCCATACCGCTGACCACCGTTCATGCTCGAACCGGTTGCCAGCAGGATCATGGCCAATCCAAAGGTGATCCTACGACGAGACGGTCGATATTATGGAGCAACAGCATCAGAAAACTCTGCTATCATTACCGGGTCTAATGCAGAGACCGGCTCAGAAAAATAGAATGAAAAGAAAAGAAAAGACATACCAAGATGAAACTAATAGGGTGATGGGGACAATTCGACTTCTCCGAGCCGCCTTCTTTCCTGAGCAAAGCCTGGTTCCTGCCGCAGAGGTCCCGACAATCTGGGCTACGGAGAGGCAGACAAGTGCCGTGATCCCCAATCCGAACGCAGAGCTCGTCGGCAACGAACAGAGGCTTCCATCCAGCTTCATATCCTTTGCCTGCAGAAAACCAGCTCAATTTTCAGCCTCACCAGTACTGATGACAATTCGACAAGCATCGACAGAAGTGGTCGTCGGTAATCATTAGGACCTTTGCTTTCTTGAATTCGGCTGCTAGAGAGCACGAGAAGGCGACCGTTCCGAGGAACACGACGATGGCGCAAACCACCAGCTTCTTCCCAAACTTGGGCTTCTCCATTGAAAGCTAGCTTATTTCTCGGGAAGAGTAGGATTTAATGATTCCAAAAATGTCTCAGGGTGCAGCCAAGCCAAGATATTATTCTCCTAGCTTGTCCGATGGAGGAATCCTGTCCTCTTAAGGATTTCATCACTTTGGAGAGGAGTGGATTCCAATCGCATGTGGTGGAGGGGAGAGATGGCTGTCGACTTTGAACAAGTTGGTCTCCGGTTGAAACTTTCCTTGTAAGAGCTGGTCAACTGAAGTTGGGTGACGGGAGAAAAACAAAGGGGGAACAGAGTGGGGGAGCTCAAAAATCAAGTCTGGAAGGAAAAAGGATGGAGGAATCCTAAAAGGATGCTCTTTCTTTGTACGCAGCCAAGCACTTGGTATTGGGTGGTCCTTTCATGGAGGCGCGGCGCTTCCCGACCGGGCTATCCCCCACCAGCTGACATCGGATATCTTGACTATTCTGAACCATCCAAGCATTCAAATCCACTCTTCAGGACAAGGGACTGGAAAAGAGTTTTACCCAAAATGTTACAAGAGTAAGGAAAGTTTTGATGATCATTGTCTAGATGCATCATTAAGATAATTAATCTTTCATGACCAAGATAGAAGAAACCAAGACATTGAAATCCCTTGGTTCGGCTCAAATACAACCGACCAACATACTGAAATATCAAACTTGAGATTGGAGATTGATAATTTTCTATAAGATGTACCAAACTTATAAATTAAAAACATATTGGTTGATAACTTGAGATATATTGGTCTTGATCAACTGCGTTCATGTGCATCTGAGACTCTATATATTCCATTAATCTGTTTGACACCACCACAAAAACTAGTATCCTGGCATAACCTCAGTCCATAATCTGGATGAATAATCAATGCCTATTGCCTATCTTATTCTCGAAGCATAAGAGAAACAAGAGGGTTATCATTGTTTTATTCCTTTATTTTATTATTTTTAAGCTGAATTCCTATACATGGGTGGGTTTAAAAAGAGAGAGAATAGTTGTTTAGTAAATGGGCCTATGGAATTTTGGTCTCTTTGTCATCGATAACTGAAATACTTGCCAATAGAAAAGCTGTTGATGGATGAGTTCTTAAATTTTCCAAATGTCATAGCTCTTTTGATCAGAGTCTCTAGAAAATCATCTCTATTTGAAAAGTTGTCCACAAGATTACAGAGTCAAATCATAGCATAAGCTTTTGACCATTCTAAGACGCGTCAAATGCCGAGTTGGACCGTTCTTGCTGCCTTGTTCCATGCATGCATTTCTCCAGAAAAACTGACCATGTCAACATGCTGATTGATTTCCTCTTTTAATATATGTCATCCAAGTCCTCTCAGAAGGAAGCTTCATGTGATGCCAATATATTACTGGCCTGATTTGAATCCTATGGAAAATTTTTTTGCCTATTAGATGGAGAGGAGGGAGAGAATTCTGCCTCTCCAAAAGTTAAGTTTTTTTTTTTTTTTTTTTTTTAGAAAAAAGTTTGAGCATACCATGTCATAAATTTCAAGTTCACTGAACCATTTTTTATAGATTTTCTATTCAAAAAACCTATTTTCTTTATTCCTATATACTTGTAGACATATATATATACGTTCATATTTGACAATTACATGTATGTAATTGTCAAATAGACTTTGACTTGACCAATCTCGACTTAGGCCGCCCAATACTAAGCCTACTCCACCGAAACTTGACTTGCTATTCCTGTAATAATTAAATAAATAAATGTCTGATCACCTCATTAAGGAACCACTTCATTTATGCTTTTCATACCTTTTGCTAACTTGAGACAGTTTAAAATTTAAATAAAAATTAGGAATTACCACAATTTAAACCTTAAAATTTTAAGGGTTTTGCAACTTAAATCCAAACCCTATACTTCAAACTTGTTGCAATCGAAACCCTCCATTTATTCAAACGTATGATAATGTTATTATGAGAGCATGGGCATTACATATGTTAACTATTTTATGGTAAGTTTTTGGATCTGTTCGTATCTCACTGAGGCACATACTGTCATATTTATTTACCTCTTCGATAGGAGTTCTATAACAAAAAATCTAGCTGCATCCGTTCGAACGGGGACTAAGACAGCTGAGGTTGATCAGAGGGCAAAAATTCTCGAGGTGATTTGTTGTGAACATTGAAAAAAATCTTCATAGGGAAGATGGCTTGGAGGCTTTGATGAAAGGCAAACTTGCTTAACAGTGAGACCAGGGATCTTCAGAACTCTTTCATTTTCTCTCTAAGTTCTGGTTTCTTTTTGAAAAATAAGCTTTTCTTGATTGAAATTAAGATAGCCCTTTTTTTAAACATGAGGAGAAAGTGAGGAAAGTGGAGATACCGGCTTTGTTTAGGATGATAAAGGATGGGTTTATGCTATGGGATTGGAAAAAGCAAAGCCCTTTGCATTGGCTGAAATGGGTGAGTCTCGTTTGAGTTCCAACTCCTTTCTTCTTTCTTTTTTTTAAGAACATTACTCTATTTAAGGAGAAGAAAAAAAAGGAAGGGAAGATAAATTGGCCGACGTTGATAAGAGGAAAACAAAGGGAGAGAACAATTATGACAGAGAAAGATAATCCAGAAACTTTCCTCCTCCTCCCCTCATTTCTTCTTTTTAGGCAAATATTATGTCTATACATTCCAGTCAAAGATAATCTTTTTGAACAAGAAGCATGCTAACATCATGATAGTCAAGTCTCATTAGGTTTTTGATACGCTTCTGCAAATAAACGAAATCCATTGTATTAGATGACCTTTCTATGTTATGGATCATAATTACAGTAAAATTATTATAAAAATAAAAAATCAGACATGTGCAGTCGATCATGCTTGGCACAACTGGAAAAAATCCAAAATGATCACTTTCTATCTTGACTCAGTAGTTGACTAGCTTAGGCTAACGCGGTTGGCTAGCCTAAACCGAGCGATCGTAGCCTAAGCGATTAACTATTGGGCTTCTGACAGTTCAACGGTCATATTTTTAGATAACAATTAGAGTTGCCTAAAGCCTCAGCGGTCATTTTTTCTAATGACTATATATTCAATGGTTATTTGCTAGTTTGTGTAAGAGTTTTTAGGTTCGAAAACATTTAAAAATTCTTAGTTAAACTCTCTTGAGCTTTTAGTACACTTAGTGTCATAACTCAAGTTTTGAGCTCCATTGGCATATTCACATCTTTTGGGTACAGTTTTGAAAGTATTCTTCTAAAAAAAAGTGTTTTCTTGAGTTGATCTTGATTGGGAGGGTTACTCCTTAGCCTGACAAAAAATAGAGATTGTAAAAAGGTGTAACCTTCATCTGACAAGAAGATCGGATAGCAAAACATCTAAGTAGGAAACTTGAAGAATAAATATGGATAAGAAGTACCGAACCATTATAAAAATTCATATGCCTCCTTTATTGTCTTGCAATTTATCTCCTTGCTCATCTCATGATTATGTTTAGCTTTCCTTATCCTACGTTACTTTAAATTTAGTTGTATGATTAGACCAGGCTTAAATTTATGTAAGGTATTTAATTTTTGTAATACCTTGTTTTTTATGTAAGGTATATCAAAACTTGAGTTGCTTCCACATCTTTTTTATCTGAAATGTCAAGAAAATATTCTAAAAAGGAAAATGAAACCGGAAGGTATGGTAGCTACAATTGATGCAGTCCTAAACTCCTAACATTATCCAAGAGTACATCTCTAGTTATGGGGTTGGTGTGGGGTCAATAACCATTTTACTGGTTGAAATATGTTCTAATTTGATTATTCTTACACAATCATTTCTCTCACATGGTGAAATCTGATGTTGATGTACTTGGCGATGTTGATATACTTTGTTTTCCTGTGATACTTGGGGTCTTTGGTATAAGCTAGAGCTACCATACAACCATAATGGATTGTCCTTGGATTAAAAGCTGACAACATCCAAATGCTTAAAATTCTCTTCAACCAAATTGCCTTTTACATTGCCACCAAGCAAACTTCTTACATGACTGTAAAACCACCTTTTGATATGCCTTTTTAGTTAACTAAGGTGACATTAGTTGGTCTGGTAAGAAGCAACTCGGTATCATGCTCATGACTGCTTCTCTTGAGCTAGCCATTGGACTAAAAGTCATGGTAGTTCTTGGTATCTTTCTTTTTTTTTCTTGTGTTGCTTTTGTTTGGCCACTGAGAGAAACCATGGGCCTAAAATTCATCAAGAAAGAACATGGCTAAGCATTTGCTTAGCAAGAAATTTCCTTTACATCTTCATTGTGTTGAATGGTGGGAGCCCAAGTTCATTAGAATATGAGGTTCTAAGATTGAAGCACGTTGAAATGGAACTATGAAAGATGGACATAGAATTGAGTTAGTCACTTAAATCATTTCTCCTTATTAATGAATTCCTCTATAAATTAATCTATAATTAAATTATCTCTTTGATTCGATCTTCCCTTCCCCCCTCCCCCCCTTGCTAATTTCCAATAATGTAAGAAACTAAGTGACTTAGAAATGACATTTTTTGAATGGGTTAATTTTTTCTAATCCAAACATGATCCATGAGCATACAGAATTTGGCAAACCACAGTCTAAGTTGGGACATGGAACTAGATAGCATCATGGAGTGACCCATCTGCCAGCTATCAACCTATTGCTTAAAATCTAGGCTCTAGCATTTAAATGAGGACGGGGTTTAACCAATATAACTTAATCTTTGCATTCTCTGAAAAAAAGAAAAATATTTATATACTCTCATTCACACACCATTTTTTTTCATGGATAATGAAGAGTCTTTTAATGAAAAAGGTTAATTTACCAACTTTCATAAAAACATTGCAATGTGAGTGAGTAAATTTTAGTTAATTATTTTATCAATTAAATCTTCTTGCATAACCTAGCAAGTAAGGTATTTAGCTATCATGAGATTCATAAACCAATATTTAAGCAAAATAATAATCAGAAAATCCAAACTGAGCTATATGGTAATTTTCTCAGTCCAAATCAGTTTATGAAATATTTGTCCAACCGAAATTGATCATATGTATAATGAGATATGCATTCGCTTTCTTTATTCCATATTCATAGCAAACATGGACTTGATTTATATCCGATACTTTGCATAATATATGTTATAAATTTACACTTATCATATCTCATACCACTTGCTAGACTTTTTTAAATTATGCATTGAGTTTATCCTTAGTAAGTCATTTTGAGAAGCTGAAGGGGAACTGGGCTTTAAAATGATGATAGCAGATGATGACTTGGACCCTGTTCTATTCCTAGTCCATCTTGAATTCAAACCTAATCTAACTCCAACCTAATCTACATGGGTAGGTACATGAAACAAATGTAGTCCCAAACCTATAAATAGGTCTAATTTGGCCTAGGTGATACTCAAATCTAGTCCAATTGATAGCACTCTTATAATAAAATATTTTTTTCAATGGTATCCTTTTGATTTCTTTATATAATATCTTATAAATTTTTTTATTATTTATTTTCTTGAACTAGCCTAAGGAACATTGGATGATGTAGTACAGGTAAAATCCAAGATCTTCAAGGATGGTTTAGATACGTCAATCTCCTAATATTATTCCACAATGCGTCTCTGTCTGCTCTCTTCGATATTGGATTATTGGGCCACATCTTTAATTATCTTTTAATTGTTGATTTATGGCTCAAATGGTCATGGTAAATCAAAGCAAAATAAAGGCTAGCTCAACCATGTTAATTAGAACACTCATAACCACAACTGAACTTATTCAACATCAACAACATAAGAAGACTTGGCTCCAATAATTTCTTAAACTAAGATGATATATCTTATTCTGAAGATGAAATGACCACATAATCCTCTCCATCCAACTTGAGGGTTGAGGCTTTTAGCATTGTTTCTTGCAAACACATTTGAAAAAAGAACAATATCCCACCATGTAGCCCTCTTCTTACATGAGTACATTGCACTTGGGATTTTTGACCCATTTATGTTTGGATTTGGATTGTTAATGGAAGATGAACTTCTATGAACTCTTTATTGAAATGGTTGAGGTAGACCGTCTAATAAATGAATGGATTTGTTGTTTCAATGCTAGGAAGAAAACAAAGGATCACACAACCCATTAGGAGTAGTTTCTATTACCATTCAACCGCCAATGTTTGATGTTCTTATTGACATGGTCAACATTGGTCACCGATGGTCTAATTAGCTTTTAGATCCAAATAAAATGAGAAAGTTGTCTTTATGAAAGTGGCATGGGAAAGTAGCTTGGATAATTTTTGATTTTTATTATTATGAATTTCATAAACCTAAAGATTCTAATGATAATCCTTTAATTGCTTGATTCTCTTTTTTTTCATGTATATGGTGAACAGTACTAAATTTTATATTCAAACCATTTAAATCATTCTTCTCTCTATTTATTCTCGATTGATGCTACCTCTATCTTTTTACGAATGACATCATTTTTTATTTTTTGATATTATTATACATTTATCTCAATATTTTTATTTCACCCATATAAGCAGCCTACTTTGAAATATGAAGTATTATGTACCGATACTTGTTTCAATCATGGATCGAACCTATGCTAGTGGCCGCATGCTTATGCTAATGTTTTCTAACCGTAAGGCACAATAAGAAGAGATCATCACACATGTACATGTCATTCTTACCACTAACTACCTTGCAGCCTTGTTGCATAAGTCTTGCTTTTTGACATTTTTATCAGTTATATACAACATATACTAGCAGCCTAATGTTTCTACTTGCCTAATATTAAATGCCACCCATGTTGAATTTGCAAAAAGCCTCCACACACTCTCTTGAGAAGCTAGCAGTTCACTAAATCAGGTTGTATCTGATTGAAACATTCTCATCCTTTCCGTAATCTAACTTTGTGTATGTCAACCATTATTCCCTAGATATTGAGCTAGCTTTCGAGAGTTTCAGATAATGAAAAATGAATGAAAATTTAATTTATTAATTTGAAAAGCTACTAGACCACTATATATCATAGTGAATGATTGGTTGTATATACAAGATGGTCCGCAAAGACCTGGCCAACAAGATTCATTAAAAGACTCTGACAAAGTTAATGCTATCCTCTTACGAATGTGCATGAAAATTATTAATTTCTACATACTTTGCAAGGGAAGTTTCAAATAGCTATTGTACATACATTATCTTTTCACCAAATTGCTTATGATTTTAATTGCAAATTTGTGTAGATTTTAGAACATTGAGGTTTCTTTGTTATTCCAATTGCTATGCATAATTTATTATGCAATATTTAGGTCTTGATTGGTAGTACGTGTTGCATCAACAATAATGCTTCCATGATCTATATGGTGCTTGAATGGTACGCTAGTTTCCAAATCCTTTTTCCTCAGATATCATATATGTTTGGCTTGTCAGTTTGTCAATCTTAATGAGGATCAAATTCCTAATATACAAACTTATGGGTTTTCATATTATTTTTGTGAATTATAATGCTTCAGTATAGTTGCCAAAGTGGTTGCATCAACTAATAGAAAATTGATTACTAGCACATCATTATAGTCTCAAAGGTCGAAATATAATTTGAAGTTATTATGTGAGCAACTAGAGAGTCTCAATAATTATAAATTGAGGCTTAGAGAATGATTTTCATAATTAAACCTGGTATTAGCTAATCAAGCTTAATATATTTCGTGTTTTGCGCAATTATGAATCTATCGAATGGTTATTCATTAGACAATGTACTTGTATATTTCTTTTATGATAAATTATAATTTTATTAATTATTTTTAAAATTCTTTTTATTCCATATTTACTTTTTATTAAATGAATGGCATAGTATATATGACTTTTACACTATTGATTGATTAAATTTTATCCTGATTTTTTTCTTGTATAGATTAATGTAGATCATTGATTCTCACATTAAGAAAGCTCAAGCATTTTCTTATAAAATTTTAGAGTATTTAGTTGTACTAGTGATTTTCATTGTGCTATTGTTATTTACTAGGCTTTTGTTTTATTGTGAACGATGTTACGTTAGTGAATATTGACAAAGTGAATTGATGTCATGATGTTCTTGTTTTGTTTTGCATAGCTTTTGACTAAAATGTGTTATTAGTAGATGATATTTATAAGATATGTTAAGATATTTAGTAATCATATGTTGCAGTAAAAATTTAAAATGAAAAAAATATTTAAAATTAAGTTGCTTCTAGCAACAAAATATATTTCGGCCATAAAAGTATTTCAACATAAGATGACAATATCAATTTTGTTGCTCAAAAAAAAGATAATGATAAACTCCTAAAAAAAATTAGACAATGATAATTTTTTAATCACTCAAGAGTAGTTTCAATAGTGAATAAATTTTTGTCATTAATTTAGTTTCTAACAATGAAAATTGTTTTGTCATGAATAGCAAGCTATTGTGATAAGAATATGTTTGCTAATCATAGTTTGTCATTTACAATAGACGTATGTCATCAGTAATACTTGATTTTGGATGATGAAGTAGTGTTGTCACCAATAGTCAATTATTTACAACAAAAAAATTATGACAAAAATATTTGAAAATCAAATTATTTTAATTATCCAAAAAATTGTTTAATTAGGGAAAAATGAACCGTGTGACTCCTGGAATTCTTTTTTTGATGAAAATAGACAATTAAAATATGAAATTTATATATATTTTGTGACAAAACACTTTGTCACAAATTATTGATGTATTAGCAACAATAGTTATTTTATCACCAAATATGACATATATAGCAATGAAATATTGTTTTCACGATAAATGATTTTAAGTGATGGGAGTGTTACTATGAACTGGTGATGCAATTTTTTTCATCGTTAAGTACTTTAGATAATAAAATTCATTTGTTAGCAACAATTTTTTTAATCAAATACGTAAATTTGTGTAGTCTGGTTTTTCTCTTTCCCTTATTCTCTCTCATCTCATTTCTTATAATTTTAATAAATCATAGTGATTTTCCTTTATTTCAAGTATATATTCAAAGATTTTATATGCCTAATAGACTAATATTTAACTATGTCTTATTTATTTCCTCCTGAAAGACAGGGGCTCATGATAGTTGAGGCAAAGATTTGTGAGGTTCCAAATGGTAGGCTCCATGGCCCATGCATAGGGGTGGGCATGGGCTGTGCTGGGCCTAAAGTTGAGCCAAGCATGGCCTATCTAAACTTGGGCCGCTGGTAATCTTTTGGACCCAAGCATAGCCCCACCTGGTTGATATAAACATATTTATATATTTATGTAGTTATGCTATTGAACATGTGGTTTGGCTGGATGGTTACAGGTCGTGTCTTTTTATTGTCCCTTATTCGGTTCTTTGCCAAGATGTTTTTCTAAAAGAATTATTTCTTATTATAATATATATATATATATATATATATATATATATATATATATATATATAGGGCTAAGTCAAGTTGAGCTTATTTCTCTTAAGATCAAGCCTAGCTGGAAATTTGAATGGGCTAAAAATATAGGTTTAAGCCTAGAATACTTTAAGGCTGGGCTCGAGCTAGCCTATACCCACCCCTACCCATGCATTGTATACTGAATTTTACAACTTAGAAATGGAAGTAAGAAATCATAAATAGAGGAAAAAAATATTTTTATTTGTATTTATTTAGAATAATTTCGTGTATTATGAAAATTACATTAATTCATAAAATTATCGAAGCATATATAGGGTGTTTTTGGTCTATTACATGGGTACAACCAAAATGATGATAGCATGTGACGACTTGGACCCCGATCTATTCTCATTCCATCTCAAATCCGAATGCAATCTAACTTGAACATAATCTAAATGGGTAGGTACATGATTCAAATATTGTCTCAAACCCTTAAATAGGGAGCTAGATCAGGTGATACTCAAATCTAGTCCAACTAATAGCACTCTTATAACAAAATACTTCTTCAATGATGTCCTTCTAATTTTTTAATATAGTATTATGTTTTTCGTATATTGTTGATTTTCTCAAATTGATCTAAGCAATGTTGGATGATATAGCATAGGTAAAATCCAAGATCTTCAGGGATGATCTAGAAATGTCAATCTCTTAATCGTATCTAATGATGCCTCTCTTTCCACTCTCCTTGATATTGGACTCTTGGGCAACACCCTTTAATCGTGGATTTATTGCCCAAATGATCACACTGAATCAAAGTAAAATAAGAGCTAGCTCAATATGTCTAGCTGAAACATTCATAACCAAAATTATTAACCCCAATGAGTCCCAAAACAAAGTTAAAAATTTGTCTATTGAGCATATAAAATCTTCAAATATGTACTTGAAATTGAGGAAAACTACAACAATTAGCTGCCAAAATATAAGAAAGAAGATGAGAGAGAATGAGGGAAAGAGAAAACCAGAGTTCATGAGGAACAAAAAGAGCAGAAGCATTGCTAGAAGCATTCATCAAAAACACTTCATTGTGATACACTAGCTAACACATAGCTTCAAAAGAAGATAAATGATATGAGAAAAAAAGATTAATACCATATTTTGGGCTTTTAGGTGAGTGCACTTATATAGTTTTCCCATCATATAAACTTGTACTTCGATGCATCGATATTCCTCATGATGGATATTTGATGATGGGTAGAGCTGGGGCCCTATGGGATAGAACCAGTAGTGAGTGGAGTCCATAGAGTAAAGGGCTCCAAAGATTTCAGTCACCCATATAGGTTCCTTTCCCGTATTTTGTTTTAGTAGAATGTATTTTATTTTTAGTACATCCGATCCTTTCCCATATTTGCCACCCATTTACACTCATCTAACCATTTATTTGCTCCCATCACTAAATCATCTACTCCCCAACTCATGTAGCATAGAGATTGTGACTCTTATCAAGTAAGCATTATTAATAAAAGTTTTTTTATAAAAATAATTTTATTGGAAACTATCTATAAAAAAAAAAAAACTAGATGGAATCTTATTGCACACATTAAAATTTAAATCTTGCTTTTCCATTTTGAAAGTAGAATTTTGATTTTGTACCCATTCGCATGAATCTAAAATTTTATATTGGTTTATATTCTATCCACTTACTTATTGAAATTTAATCAATACTTCTTTTTATTTCTGCTATAACTTACTTTTATGCATAACATGTTTGACAAGAGATATTATCCCTTATTCAATAATTAGTTTTAAAAGTCTAACATTTTGTATTTTATTTTCTTCAACATTTTTATATTTATTCAAAATCAACAGCATAAAAAGACTGCAAGTCCCTAAACTATGACAAAATATTTTATTCTAAAAATACATGGGCTATATAATCATCTCTATCGAATATGAGAGTTGATACTTTTAGCATTCTCTGGTGCAATTGCATTTGCCAAAGAATTTAGTGCAATGTCCTCCTTCACATATCTGGCCTACGCATATCTCATCTTGGCATACATGCTCACAGTCTATATTAAGAACGCATGGACCTTTAAACGTACCACTTCTGTACTCACAAATCTTTGCCTCAACCACCATCGTCTGCACCTCTTTTAAAAGGAAATATGCAAAACATGGTTAAAAATTAGTCAATTGGGCATATAAAATCTTCAAATATATACTTGAAATTGAGGAAAGCCACTACAATTAGATATTAAAATATAAAAAAGAAAATAATGGAGAATGAGGGAAAGATAAGGACCGAAGGTCATACTGAGGAACAAGAGCAAAAGCATAGCTAAGGCATTCGTCGAAAACACTCCATTGCAATACACTAGCTAACACAAAATCTAAGAAGAGAGCGGAATAGATGAGATGAGAAAAAAGACTAATATCATATATATAGGTAGAGGAATGGATGAGAAATGCCTAAAATAACTTTCCATAAATAATTCTTTTGTGTATCCTTAGCAATATCTTTTTTATAATTAGTAATTAATTTTTCTTGTTTTTCATCGATTCCTTTTCATTAATTAGTCTTTCTATTTTTCACCCATAGCTATTTATTCCGTTTTTCACCCATTCCTTACTTTTGTTATAAGGATTAGAAAGTTATTAATGGAAAAAATTAAGATATTCTATCTTCATCCAATGTATTCTATTCTTAAGAGAGTATATAATCTACTATCCCTCTAAGAAATTGAACAATTCTTCCTACTGCTACCTAGCATGTAAGTCTAAGGTTAGACTAGAAATTGCTTACCTAACTATTAACATAACAAATATCTAACCAAATACATATCATTACATAGATCAAGCTACCCACGACACTAGAATATCGAACTTTAGCCATCTTTTCTATTTTTTTTTTGTTTTAAGTCTTTGGACATATATCTTGGCTCAAGGTTTCATCCTTATCTATAAGAGTGCCAATGGGTTTATAGTTTTACATGTTAAATATCCTATAACCTTCTTAACGTAAGTGTATTGAGATGAGCATAGAAGTTACTTTGAATGATCCTTAAAGCGAAGGACATAATCAACTTTACCCATGTCCTTCATTGAAAAAGTGAAGGACAACCATGTTTTGGTAGTAGCAAGCATTTCCTTATCCTTATTGGCTAAAAACATGCTGTCAACATATAAAGAAAGAATGATGAAACTATTAGTAAATTTTTCAACATAAGCTAATGTTCTTCTTCAATCATCATAAACCCATTGAAAATAACGGCAATATAGAATCTCATGAACCATTATCTAGATAACTATTTTAGACCATAATTGATCTATTGGGCTTGCCCATTTTGAGCTCTTGCCTTTTATCTATTAAACCAATTGGCTAATCCATATATATCTCCTCATCTATCTCTTAATTCAAAAAACTGATCTTGACATCTATTTAAGATAATTCCAAATTTAAATATGCAATAATAAATAAAATTTGAACAATGAAGGCAAACCTCAAAATTAGTGAGAAGGTTTCCTCATAATCTGCGACCTTCCTTTTAGATATATAACTTTCCATAAGGTAAGCCTTCTATCTATCAATAGAATCATTTGCTTTGTGATTAATCATAAGAACCCACTTGTCCCATATAGCCTTGCATTTTGGTGGAAGGTCTACCAATTCCCAAGATTAGTTGGTACTCCATTTTATCATTCACTGCTTTAGTCCACTCATTGAAAACAGGTGATAAGAGAGCCTTATAGTATATTTTTGGCTCATCCTCATCACCTACAGTAATCATAAGAGATTCCCCCTCAATCTCAAATCGATGATGATGTATTTTTTTCTTGGTTACCTTTTATGTATTTGAGGTTCTTATGAATACTTTTTCTTGGCTACCTTAATGCAGTTGAGGTTTTCGTGAATCATTTTCTAGTAGTATGCTCCTACTAGACTATTTGTCACTCCCACTATCTTCAGGAGTTTCAAAATTTCTTCCTTCTCCTCTACTAAGTTACTAGGAGAGCATCTTCTAGATGTACCATTTTATATATGGAGGTCTAGCTCTTTGTTAACCTTACCTTTACTTGGAAATTCATCCTTGATGAAATTCATATCTCGTGACTCTATTTTAGTCACACTTCCATTGAGTTATTCACCAAAAAAAACATAGCCTTTGGAACGCTCTAGGTGCCTTAGAAAGATATTTTTCTTTTCTTTTAGGCCTAACGTCCCATGCTTATGAGTACTATCGTGGATAAGGCATAGGGAATCCCATGGCCGCAAATTACCCAAGTTGGGCTTTTCGTTGGACCACAATTCGTATGGGGTGAAAGGAATAGATTTGAAAGGTGTGCGATTAAAAATGTAGGCTGCAGTCAAACGAGCATCCACCCATAAAGATATTGGTAGTTTTTTTGCAACAACATTAATCTAAACATTTTTAACAATGTCCAATTTCTATCGCACCATTTTGTTAAAGGAGTTCTAGGCATCATTAGTTGTCTTTAAATTGCTTAGTCAAATATTTACATCCATAGTCAATTCTAAGAGCCTTAATGATCTTGTCTTTTTGATTTTCTACCTCATTTTTCAATATTCTAAAGAATTCCTCCACACTCAAGTTAAGAAGGAGCCTTCCTCCTGACTTAAGTCAATGATGAGCCATTCTCCTAAGTAAAGCCAAAGAAGAACCATGCTCCTAAATCAAGTTAAAAAGGAGCCATGCTCCTGATCCAAGTCAAAGAGCAGCCATACTCCTTGGTCAAAGAGGAGTCATACTCCAAAGTTAAGCCAAAAAAAGAGCCTTGCTCTTAACACAAATCAAAGAGGAGCCGTGCTCCTGATCCAAGTCAAAAAGGAGCCATGCTCTTAAGTCAAAGTAGAGCTATGCTACTAATTCAAGTTAAAAATGAGCTATGCTCCTAATTCAAGTGAAAGATGAGCCATGGTCCTAAGTGAAGCCAAAAGACTAGCATTGGTTCAGGCTTAAGACCAAGAGGAGCCATGCTCTTAAGTTAAGCCAAAGAAGAGTCATGCTCATAAGTTAAGCTAAAGAGGACCCATGCATTCAATGTCAAGCTAAAGAGATGCCATGTTCTGATCCAAGTCAAAGAGAAGCCATGCTCGTAAGTCAAGCCAAAAGAGGAGCCTTGCTTCTGACTTAAGTTAAAGAGGAGTCATGCTTCTAACTCAAGATAAAGAGGAGCCTTGCTATTGACTAAAGCTAAAGAGGAGTGAAGCTCTTGAGCCAAGTTAAAGAAGAGCTATGTTGTACAGCCAAAGAGGAGCTATGCTCCAAAGTCCAGTTGAAAGGAGAGCCCTACTTCCGACTAAACCCAAAAAGAAGCCATGCACCTAACTCAAGTTAAATAGGAACCATACTTCTATCTCAAGCCAACGAGGAACTATGCTTCTAGGTCAAGACAAAGGGGGACTATGCTCTTAAGTCAAGCTAAAAAGGAGCTATACTTCTTAGGCAAAGAGGAGCCATGCTCTAAAGTCAAGACAAAAAGGAGCCATGCTCTTAAGTTAAGCTAAAAGAAGAGCCATGCTCCTAAATCAAACTAGTCGTACTCCTAAGTCAAGCTAAAGAGGAGCCATACTCCTAAGTCAAACTTAAGAGGAGACATGCTCTTGATTCAAGTCAAAGAGGAGTCGTGATCCTGATTCAAGTCAAAGAGGAGCATTGCTTCATTAAATTTCTGAAGCCCTACTTCATTGAAGATTGGAGCCTTTCTCCATCGAAAACTTGGAGCCTTGTTGCAACGAAGACCTTGGAACACTAGTCTATCAAAAATCAAAAGCCTGCTCCATTGAAGATCAGAGTCTTGCTTCATTAAATTTTTAAAGCCTTGCTCTATTGAGGACTAAAGCTTTGTTCCATCAAAGCCCTAGAGCCCTGCTCCATCCAAACCTTAGAGACTTACTCCATCAAAATTGGAGCCTTATTCTATCAAAGATTGGAGCCTTGCTCCATTAGAAATCAAAACCCTATTCCATCAAAGACACGGAGGCTTATTCCATTAAAGACTTGGAACTTTGCTCCATCAAAACAGTAGTATTGCTCAATTAAAAATTGGAGTCTTGCTTTATTAAATTTGGAGCCTTGAATTTTAGAGCCTTGCTCTATCAAACATTAGAGCCCTACTCTATTGGAGACTCAAAAGCCTGCTCTATTGAAAACTTGAAGCCTTACTCTATCAAAACCACTGTAGCCTTCTCCATAAAAAATTAGATTCTTGCTTTATTAAATTTCTAGAGCCTTGCTCTATTAAGAACCTAGAGCTTTGCTCTATCAAATATTAGAGACTTGCTCCATTGAATGCTCAAAGCCTTGCTTCATCAATCATCGAAGCCTTGCTCTATTGAAGACTCCTACCTCTGGTCCATCAAAGGCTTGGAGCCTTACTCCATCAAAATTAGACATTGCTCTTAAAATGTGAAGCATTACTTCATTAAAATTCTGAAGCCCTATTCCACTAAAAATTTAGAGTCTCGCTCTCTTTAAAATTGAAGCCTTACTCTTTCATGGATGGCAAACCCAACTCATTACTTCAAGGTGTTGTTAAAATGAGGGCAATATGAACAAAATCTATCCATATGAGCCTCTGATGCAGGCAGATATAGCATTGAGACCAAATCTAATGTTGGTGGGTGAAAGGGAGATAAGTACTGATCTTACACTAGCTCTTTGAGGGTCTTCAATTCAGCATTTTCGACCATCGTAGGAAAAGTTGTGGCCTCGCACCACTCAAGCTAGGAACCATTCTAAGCCAGGAGGAGAGAATAATCTCTCATAATTTTATTACTTAAAACATTCAATGTTTCAATAGGGTATACTAGGAGCTTATTTATAGAGTAAAACTAGCCCAATAAAAGTCTGATTAGAATCAGAACTCTTAATCAGATTAAGACCGAAACATGTTTAAAAATATAAGACTTGAAATCATAAACTGATTCCCTGTTGACAAAATAAGACTCCTAAAGAAAATGGAATAGGATTCATAAAGAGAATAGAATACGTCTCCTATAGAGGCTAGGATAAAATTAAGACTCCTGAGGTGACTTATAACAAAGTTTCCTTAAAAGCCAAAACTACTTTTATTTTTGTATTCCCGTGCTGCATCAATTCTCCTTGGCTTGAAGAATTCAGCTCCTGATGAATTAAAGCATGAGCTTTATTCTTCAATAAATGAGTGCATTGATCTAACGGTTTCCGCAACGTGTCCATCCCACTATTGTAACTTAGCATAAATCTCATAAGATCGTCCTTTAAGTTTATTTAAATATAACTGATGATGCAACCATACTTTGTTTTTATGCTTCCATGGTGCTCCATCATATTCTTTCTTTGATGATCCTCTTTCATATGAGTTTCCTTAATGAGCCTATTCTCAATTTAGACCATTAAAAGATATGATGAACTCTTGCTATATCAATTCCCCTTGTCTTGAAAGATTTGGCTTCAGATGAATTGATGTGAGGTAAGATATAGTAGCCTTCAAATTTATCTATGTAATGAGTTAGATAAACTTTATAAACTTCCATCTTTTTTTCTTCATTAAATTCACCTTCCTTGTAAATAGAGATATCTCCTTTAGTTACTTCATCTGTTATTATATCTTTGTTTTCTTTTCTTCATAAGCTACTTGATCAACCGATGTTGTAGATTCAATAAGTTCCTTCATTAGTTTTTCTTTAGCAATATCATCGAATACCTTAGCAATAAACTCTTCCATATTGTAGTAACTTGGACTTGGTTCTTTTTTAACTTCTTCAACAGCAAAACTCTTATTGTCTTCCGTAGTTTGATTTTCTAGCTGCTTAGATTTTGGAGCCATTATTGTCTTCTTCTTTATTTCTTCACTAGTTATAGAAATCTTTGTACTTCAATCTTAGTAGAAAAGACCTTTGATGGTATAGGATCATATTTCATGACTTTAGTAGGAGTAGAATATGAGACTGGAGTATAGTACCTCTTTGCTTGAAAAATTAGCTTATGAGTAGGACTCTTGAAGTATTTGCAATAATTAATAGGTAGGTACTTTTCTTTCAATTTTATATGCATAACATTCCAAGTAGTAATAAGTTCAAAATGGTTATAAGCTGCACCTCTGAACTTGTTTTTAACAAACTCAATACTTTTTTGGCTGATTAATTTATGATAGCTGAGATATTCTTCAACACATAAAAGCTAGTTTATAAAAGCTTCAGGTTCTAGGTTATCTTAGAAATCAGATATCTTCAGTTGAATTCTTTTGTAAATATCCTCATCAGTATCATATATTTTTGGTTGAGCTCTCGGTGGTTGAGAATTCTCTAGGTTATCATATATTTTGTTAACTTGGGATAGTTTAAAATTTAAATATAATTTAAAATTTTTAGACATTTGAATCCACTAATAAAGGCTCAGGAGACCTGAACTTCAAAATTAAGATGAGCTTTAATTTTAAGTTGTATAGAATTTTTTGAAAAGAAAACATAATAGCTATGAGGCCTCCACCGTTTAAAACCATTGATAGCCTAATTTTTTTTAATGGGAATATAACATCAATTAAACGTGAAACTTGACCTATATGGAGCATAAATTAGAATGAATGGGGACTCTGCTTCAATAACGAAGGCTCATGGGACCTGCATTTAAAACAAATGTTATCTAAACTGAGTACAGATTAGGAATAACAAGACTTTGCTTCAATATTTTAATAAAAAATTTGAGGAGGTAGGCTTGAAATGTCTAAGAAGAATTAATAACAGAGCAATCAGAATTTACTGTAATATTTAGCAAAATACCTTTACGGGATATGAACCCTTTTAGTTTTCTGTAGAAAAAAGGTCAAGGTATTATTTGTTCAATTATATATAATGACCAAGAAAAAATAATTGATCATGCAACATCATCGAAGGATGATTTCCACCATACCATGATAGATGATAGCAAACTAGTGTCATGTTAGATGGTTGGTGGCAGAGGCCCGTGTAAAGTATTTTTGTCACGCCCCAAACTCATCACCCAGGCTGAGTTCATGATACAGCCATATAATCCCTAGGACATGGCCCTAGAAAGTATACAAGGCTTTCAATTTAGAACCTCTAATAATATAAGCAAATATAGCCTAAAGTATTTCATTAACAGTAGCAGACACATTCTGGCTAGCTACACTCTCACCAAAATTTTCAAACATGAACCCTAAAGCTAGGTGTCCTACAGCTCTGAGAAAATGTAAAAATAAAGATATAAGCTAACAATTCAGCAAGAAATCTCCTCCCACTTCCACTAACATGAATTCAGCATGCACACTTATTAATTGTAAGCATAGATAGGAGAAATTTACAAAATATTCTCATGTCAATTGATTCAAATGCCAATCATTAAGTGTTACAGAGTTATAAATTCAACCAATTAGCATGCTGTTCACAATCACAACTCAAAAGATATCTTATGTTAAAATAGTAATACCACATGTCAAATTCATAATTTAGGAAGATACACCAATTTATAATAAGTTTAGAGGCATGACTTATGTACATACCAAATTTCATATTCTCAATACCTAATAACTTTGGGCTTACTATTCATTTTTTCATGTTGAATCCAATGCTTTAGTATCTGGACAAGTCATAACTACCTTAGACCATAATTAGTGCATCACTAGGCGAAGCCATGCCATATTACGTAATAATCCACGCTATACTAGGTGATGCCACACCAGGTAGTAATCCATGCTACACTAGGTGATGCCATATTAAGCTCACATGACAAGTCTACACCCCTTTTTTCTCCAACATATATATCATATTTATTTAATTAACTTATTATGTTTTGGCAATGAACTAGCCATGGTAATAAGTATCACACTTCTGCTAATGGCCTATTATAGAGAGAGATATCATTGTTTCGTCAGACTAGCTGTAGAGAGATATTATGTACCTGTACATGACTAAACAGTATGTGACTAGTCCAATTACACCCGTCTCACTTTATGTTTTCTTATAATTTATTAGTTAATGACATGCATACTTCATCAAACTAAATTTTGTAATCACATCATATAAGTATCCATAATAATATGGATAACTATATAATAATTTATTTTATATATATCATATTAAAATTATGAAGATGATTATGTTCAAAATTTCTTAGCTTTAAGGAAGGTACCGTTGGTTTAAAATATCAGCTCAGGATGTTTTTACTCGACGGCTAAGAAAATATCCTAACCTAGGCATCACTAGATCCGGCTACAAGCCACTGATCAAGACGATATAGCTGCCAAAATTTTTTTTTAAAAAAAGATGGAGGCTCCAGAGGAAAAAGGTTCTAGAGAGAGAAAGTTTTAGGGAGACACTTGAGGGAGAAATTTTAGAGAGGATGAGGCATAGAGAGAGGAAGTAGTAGAGGGAGGGGCTTAGAGAAAGAAAAAGAGGAAAGAGAGAAAAAGACGGTTGGGGAGAGAGAGGAAATGATAAAAAATAAAATAAAATAAAATAAAATAAAATAAAATAAAATAAAGGGATAGAGGGGCGGTGTGATTCGTGAATCAGGGAAGTGTCCCCTGTTTCATCGGCTTCCACGATGGAGAGAGAACAGAGGAAGGAGAGAGGAGAGAGATATAGAGAGAGAGAGAAGAGGGAGAGAGAATGGAGGGCGGCGTCGGCGACGGCGGGTGGCGGGCGGCGATCCGGGTCGCAGTTAGCGGACGGCGCCCCCTGCAATTGGTCGGGCGGCGATGCTCTGGCCGCTGCTAGGCAGCGCCGGAACAGGGGCTTCTTTATTATTATTTTTTTCCCTAGGGTATTACAATTTTATTTCCATAAAATGACACCAGGACTTTCTTGCATGCTTCAGTGCAAGACTGCATTTCTGTCAGCATTTGGTGAGCCAATCCAATGTTGTTAATTAGATTAACTTTTTGCTCCCGTGTAACCACTGTTACTAGTCACCAAATTGGCATAGAAATTATAAACGCATGCATTCTCCTACTTGAAAGCCAAAACAGGGCTATATATATATAAATATAGTTCTAAGATCCCAGAGCAATCCATAAGGTTTCACCAATGGTCATCATCGTCCAATGCACCGACATGCGGGTGATCCATTTTCTCTTAGCATTTCATGCAAATCGAAGTGATTGATGAGAGAATAAACAACTGAACTGGATGTATATTCTGGTTTTATCCAAGTTGTTATCAATTTAATTGGTTTTGGAGGCTATATGCAATGGTGGTTTCTTTTATCCTTCTCCTTTTTTGGCTGATTTGGTGGTCTATATTTAGGGCTTTTAGGTGTGTATATTGCTGTAGTTTTCCATCATGTAAACTTGTTTGATGCGTCGCGTTTCCTCATGATGGATGTTTAATCGATAATGGGCACAGAACGTTAGAGCCTTGTGGAATAGAACTGGTAGAGAGTGGAGTCCTGGTAGTACAATATATTTTATTTTTAGTACAATCAATCCTCTCTCATTTTTAGGCATCCATTTATTCTCGCCCGTTGCTAAATCATATACCTCACATCTCACACAGCTATCGTCACTCTTATCAGGTAAGCACCATCAATAAATTTTTTTAAATAAAAATAATTTAATTAGAAACTATCTATAGAAAAAAATAGAACCAGATGTATACTCATTGCACATATTAAAATTTAAATTCTGATTTTTTACTTTCAAATTATAATTTTAATTTCAACCTGAACACGTAAAATTTCATATTGCTTTATAATCTGTCCACTAACTCACTCAGTCAAATTTAATCAATACTTCTTTTTATTAACGCTATAACTTACTTTTGTGTATAATATGTTTGATGAGAGATATTATCTGCTATTCAATAATTAGTTTTAAAATTTAAAATCCAACCATTTGTATTTTATTTTCTTTAATTTTTATATTTATCCAATTCAACGGCATAAGAAAACTCCAACAAGTCTTCAAACTAAAACAATATATTTTATTCTTGAAACATATGGATCATATAATCATCTATATTAAATATGAGAGTTGATACTTTTAGCATTCCCTGGTACAAATGCATTTGCCGAAGAATTTAGTGCAATGTCCTCCATCGCATAGATAGCCTGCGCATAACTCATCTTCGCATACATGCTCACAGTCTATATTAAGAATGCATGGACCTTTAAATGTACCACTTGTATACTCACAAGTGTTTGCCTCAACCACCATCGTCGTCTGCATCTCTTTTATATGCAAAACATGATTAAAAATTAATCAATTAGGCATATAAAATCTTCAAATATATACTTGAAATCGAAGAAAGCCACTACAATTAGATATTAAAATATAAAAATAAAGATAATGAAGAATGAGGGAAAGATAAGAACCGAAGGTCACGCAGAGGGATAAGAGCAAAAACACAACTAGAGGCATTCGTCCAAAATACTCCATTGCAATATACTAGCTAACACAAAATTTTAGAAGAAAGTGGATAGACGAGACTATATATAGAGCTAGAGGAATGGGTGAGAAATGCTAAAATAACTTTTTATAAAACAATTATTTAGTGTATTTTTGCTATATTTTCTTTATAAATCAGCAATTAATTTTTTTCATTTTTCACCTAAATCTTCTCATTAATTGCTCTTTCACGCACGGCTATCTATTCTATTTTTTACCCATTCTTTTCTGAAAGTTATTAATGGATAAAAATTTAGATATTCCATATTTAGTGCAACAAAAATATTTTAGGTGGTATATGATTCCTGGCATTTACTATTTTATGCCACCAAAAATTACTTTTTATGGCATTTTAATCTAAATGGTATAAAATTTTGATAAGTAATTACTCATTTGTTTTAAATGCCATTATGCCTTGATTAATGACATTTATCTTAAATGCCATTCTATATAGGCATTTATACATGGCAAGATCAATATATCACATTGTTGGAAAATTATTTTTAATTACCTCCTCTAGAAATATCTCTATGCTAATATAACTTTTTGTGAAAATTATCTTTTTAAAAGGTTTCTTTAAAATCTTAGAGCGCATCCACTAGGTCCTAGCCAATGGGACTTGACAACAATGGCTTTGCTAAAATCTTTTCTTAAAAAAGTTTCTATACTTTACATAGCTTTGATACCTCACTATGCCTAATATTCTAAGTTTATCATTAAATACCTAATACCTAATATAATACTTTAAAAATTTGCAAATTGTCACCATACCTTACTATACTTAAAAAGGTTTCTATACTTAAAATAACTAACCCAAGAGATGTTCAGGACTTGAGGACCATCTAGAATTCTCACAGTGCTGCCAATATATGAATTTAGAACCATCCACATCTTATAATCAGTAGTTTCTCGCACTAATACCTTAACATGTTAGCGTTGGATCCTACCTAAATGAAATGTGATGGGTTAATACTTTTAGAAACATCATGCATTAGCTGGTTTTTAGCTTGTTTGTTGCTTGATCACATAACGTTAATGTAATGTTTTATCACTAGTGGAAATAAGAAATAGATTGGTAGGCGGCGAATTATATAGTGGGATATAGTTAATTTCAAATCTTTAATTCTTTCATATAAATCAATTTTCTAAAAGAAGAATTTTTGTTTATCAATATCGTGCTAGCAATCCTAGAAAGAAAATGATTTCCCGGTTCTCTCAAACCACATTTCTGATTTTTTTTTAAATAAAGGAATTGGTTTTGCATTGAAAGTTCCTTCAGATCTCTTTTTCCTACGAAAATGATGAATTTTCAAGATTTGAAGTTTTGGTATTTTCTTATCAAATTTGTTCATTATTTCTTTGTCAAAATAGTAGCTTTATCTTTTCTTTTCTTTGATCCTAAGAGAGTCTCAACGGAATGAGCAAAAACTCTAATAAGCCAGCCAATGTGAAGCCTTTGATCAAAGGTCTTTACATGGTGTACAATCCGACCACCGTGCCCCTCCAAGGCGGATCAACGATGCACACAATGGTGGCAAAAGTGGTGGTGGGGGTCAGTTGATTGTGGTGGCGAATACTGAGCTCATCCAGCATTACGTGACGAAGCAAGAACAGAACAATGCTAGCGGTGGAGACACGATGGAGCCAAAACTTATTTGCTAATAATCAATATTATTTTTATATTATTTTTCAATGCAACCAAAACATCTTTATTGAATTAACAATGCTAATTAAAATATTTTAAATTTAATTCAAATGATTACTATAGTGCTTTTTTGGCAATTATAAATGCTATTAAAATATTTTTATTAAATATTTCAGCAATTGGGTGAGCAATGTCAGTGGTTACTCGGGAACAAGAAGCTAATCTAATTAACAACATGGGATCTATCAGCTCACCATATGGTGACAGAAGGCATGCAGTCTTGAACTCAAGATTGCAAGAAAGTCCTGGTATCATTTTATACAAATAAAATATTTTATAGGGACCTCTCCCACAAACCATCTAACATGACGAGATACTAGTTTACTATCATCCATCATGGTATGGCAGAAATCATCCCTTGATATTATTGCATGATCAATTAATTTTTTTGGTCATTACCTATAATTGAACAAATAATACCTCGACCTTTTTTTTAAAGAAAACAAAAAGGGTTCATTTCTTTGCTAATGGGAGAGACTTGTTTATGCACACACAAGGAGAGAGGGATATTGTGATAATTATGAATAAATTAAGATAAGCTAATCTAAATTAGCCTTAATTAAAATCCATATTTTAAGCTGAATTTTCTCGCGTTTTCGCGAATGTTGACTAAAATAACTTTCCATAAATAATTATTTAGTCTATCCTTACTATATCTTCTTTATAAATCACCAATTAATTTTTTTATTTTAGTATTAAATCTACATAAGGTCGGAGGCTCTACTTTTGGTTCCCTAACTTAGGTTATATTATAAGAAATAACTAGCTTGGTATTAGAAAAGGCAAGCACAAAATTTAAGAAGAGAGCGGATAGATGAGATGAGAAAAAAAGACTAATACTATATATATATAGGTAGAGGAATGGCTAAGAAAAGACTAAAATTACTTTCCATAAATAATTATTTAGTCTATCCTTACTATATCTTCTTTATAAATCACTAATTAATTTTTTTTATTTTTCACCTAATCCTTCTCATGAATTAGTCTTTCCATTTTTCACCCATAGGTATCTATTTAATTTTTAACTCATTCCTTTCTCTTATTATAAGGCATTAGAAAGTTTTAATGGAAAAAATTAAGATATTCCCTATTCATCCAAGGTATTCTATTTTTAGTACAATACATACTCTATCTATCCCTCTAAGATATTTACGAATACTTTTGTCTGCTACCTAGTATGTAGGTCTAGGGTTTGACTAGAAACTAGCAGCCAAACCATTTACATAGCAAATTTCTAACCAAGTACACATCATTACATACATCGAGCTACCCATGGCACTAGAAAAGGGAACTTTAGCCCTTTTTTCTGCTTTATTTTAAGTCTTTAGACATATATCCTGGCTCAAGGGTTCACCCTTAGCTATAAGAGTACCAATGGATTTATAGTTTTACATGATAAATATTCTCTAACTTTCTTAATATGAATCTATTGACATGAACACCTAAGTTTCTTTGAATGATCCTTAAAGTAAAGGACATAATCAATTTTACCTATGTCCTCCATTTGAAAAGTGAAGGACAACCACCCTTTTGTAGTATCATCTCCTTATCCTTTGCTGTCAACATACAAGGAAAGAACGATGAAACTTCTAATGAATCATCTAACAAAAACACAATGGTCCTTTTTGATCATTCTAAACCCATTAGAAATACCAGCTATATAGAATCTCATGAACCATTATCTAGACAACTATTTTAGACCATAGTACATCTATCGAACTTGCACATTTTGAGCTCTTACACTTTGTCTATTAAACGAATTGCCTGATCCATATATATCTCCTCATCTATCTTTTCATTCAAAAAAGCAATCTTAATTTCCATTTGGGATAATTCTAAATTTAAATATGCAATAATAAATAAAATTTGATAGATAGAGGCAAATCTCACTATTGATGAGATGGTTTCCTCATAATCTGCACCTCCCTTTTAAATATATCACTTCCCACAAGGTGAGCCTTCTATCTATCAATAGAATCATTTGCTTTGCACTTAATTACAAGAACCCTCCTATTCCTAATAGCTTTGCAATTTGTTAGAAGTTCTACCAATTCCCAAGCTCGGTTGGTCCTCACAGACTCCATTTTATTATTCACTACTTTAGTCCACTCCTCGAAAACATGCAATGAGAGAGCCTCATGGTATGTTTTTGGCTCATCATTATCACATACTCTAACCATTAGAGATTTCCCCTCAATCTCAAATCAAGGATGAGGCATTTTTTTCACAGCTACCTCTATGCAATTAAGGTTCTTGTGAATAATTTTCTACTAGTATGCTCCTACTGGACTGTTTGCCACTCCCACTATCCTCAAGAGTTTCAGAATTTCTTCCTTTTCCTCTACTATGCTACTAGGAGAACATACTTACAAATGTACCATTTCATATATGGAGGTGTAGCTCTTCGTTAACCTCACTTTTTCTTGGAAATTCATCCTTGATGATATTCATATCTCATGACTCTATTTCAGTCACACTTCCATCAAGTTGTTCACCTAAAATGACATTGCCTTTGGAATGCTCTAGGTGATGAAAATATGATGCAAAGCTAGCCGTAAGGGACTCAGTCTGTTCAGTTTCCGAGTTTTTTTTGTGTTTTGTTTCCTTTCAGTTTTTTAGTTTCTCTAGTTGGTTGAGATCGTGATCATACTCTGTTATCATGGAACCAAGTTAGTTTTCTCCTTTGTAAGCCTATATAAGGCAATCCAATTGCATTTCAGTTCCGTATGTGTGTGTGTGAAGAAATAATATTTTATTTTTCATCTATTCTCTGCTCTCGATTGTTAAGTTTCTGTTGTAGCTGAAACAGAGAGAAGCCATGAGGGTGTTTCCACTACAATATGTTGGTATCAGAGCCAGGTTGGATCAACTTTGGGCGACCATCTGGCACTAGAGGTGTTGCTGTAGCAAAGCATCTCTGGGAAACTGAAGCCTATAGGTGTGAAATGGATCTACAAAGTAAAATATAATGCTGATGAAAGTATCTCAAAGTACAAAGCAAGACTAGTTGTCAAGGGATATGCACAGCAATATGGTGTGGACTTTTATGAAATTTTTTCTCCTGTAGCTCGGTTTGAAACTGTTAGACTTATCTTGGCATTAGCAGCTCAAATGAAATGGCATATTTTCCAATTTGATGTGAAATCTGCCTTTTTGAATGGTTTCTTAGATGAAGATGTGTATGTACAGCAACCACAAGGATTCATTGTTGATGGAAAGGAGGAGCAAGTGTACAAGTTGAAGAAGGTGCTCTACGGGCTTATGCAAGCACCGAGAGCTTGGTATGGAAGACTTGATTTGCATCTACACAATAATGGTTTTCATAGAAGTAAAAGTGAACCCACTCTCTATGTAAAGGTGAAAGGTATGGATATACTTGTTGTTTGTGTGTATGTTGATGATATGATATACACTGGATCCTCTGAATTTCTCATCAAACAGTTTAAGAAAAGTATGATGCAAGAATTTGATATGACTGATTTGGCCTTGCTGCATTATTTTCTTGGTCTTCAAATTCAACAAACAGAAGTTGGTATTTTTGTTAATCAAAAAAAGTATGCATTAGATATGCTTGAAAAGTTTTATATGCTGAAGTGTAAGACATTTTCTACTCCCATGAATGCAAATGAAAAGTTGATAGTGAATGATGTTACTGTTAAGGCAGATGCTAAGTTGTATAGAAGTATGGTTGGGAGACTTATGTATCTGACTTACACACTGCCAGATATCTTGTTCTCAGTTAATTTGATTTCAAGGTTTATGCATTCTCCTTCAGTACATCATCTTGGAGCAGCAAAACAAGTTCTCAGATATGTCAGAGCCACAAGCAACTATGGAATATGGTATAAATCCAATCTTAATTTTAAATTAGTTGGTTTTACTGACAGTGATTGGGCAGGTTCTGTAGAAGACAGGAAGAGTACTTCGGGTTTTATGTTCTCTCTTGGTTCGGGAGCTATATCATGGATGACGAAGAAGCAAGCAACTATTGCTCTATCATCTTCTGAAGCTGAATATATCGCCGCATCTACAGCAGCTTGCCAAGCCATATGGATGCGAAGAATACTAGAAGATCTGCACCAAAATCAAACTCAAGGAACATAAATCTTCTGCGATAACAAAGCTACAATAGCAATGACAAAGAATCCAGTGTTTCATGGGAGGACCAAACATATTGAGTTGAGGTACCACTTTATTCGCGAAGCCGTGGCTGAAGATGTGATTGTGATGAAGTATTGCTGCACAAGTAATCAGATTGCTGATGGATTCACCAAAGCTCTGAACTACTCCAAATTTGTCAAGTTCAGATCATTACTTGGTGTGTCAAACTTTGCATCAAGGGGGTGTGATGAAAATATGATGCAAAGCTGGCCGTAAGGGACTTGGTCTGTTCAGTTTCCAAGTTTTTTTTGTGTTTTGTTTCCTTTCAGTTTTTTAGTTTCTCTAGTTGGTTGAGATCGTGATCATACTCTGTTATCATGGAACTAAGTTAGTTTTCTCTTTTGTAAGCCTATATAAGGCAATCCAATTGCATTTCAGTTCCATATGTGTGTGTGTGAAGAAATAATATTTTATTTTTCATCTATTCTCTGCTCTCGATTGTTAAGTTTCTGCTATAGCTGAAACAGAGAGAAGCTGTGAGGGTGTTTCCACTCCAATACTAGGTGCCTTATAAAAATATATTTCTTTCCTCCTAGGTCTAACATCCCATGCTTATGAGTGGTATCGTGAATAAAACATAGGGAACACCATGGCCACAAATGACCCAAGTTGGGCTTTTCACTAGACTAAAGTTTATATGGGGTGGAAGGAGTAGATTTAAAAAATGAGTAGTTAAGAATGTAGGTAAAAGTCAAAAGAGTATTCCACCAAAAAGATATTGGTAGGTTTTTTGGCCCCATCATTAATCTGACCATCTCTAACAATATTCAATTTCTACCACACCATTTTATTATAGAGTTCTAGGCATCATTAGTTGTCTTTAAATTGCTCGGTCAAATAATTTCATCCATGGTCAATTCTAAGAGCCTTAATGATCTTGTCTTTTTGATTTTCTACCTCATTTTTAAATCTTCTAAACAATTCCTTCACATTCAAGTTAAGGAGAAGGTTGCTTCTTGACTCAAGTCAAAGATGAGCCATGCTTCTAAGCAAAGCCAAAGATGATCTATGCTACTAAATCAAGCGAAAGAGGTGCCATGCTCCTGATTCTAGAAAAAAGGAGCTATGTTCTTAAGTAAAGCCAAAGAGGAGCCAAAAAGGATCGGCATTGGAGATGAGTAGCTTGGTGATCTTTCGACCTTTGCATTGGGAGGCAGGGTTTGTAGAAAATCATGGCTGAAAAGCAGAAAATAGTCGTAGATGGATCGTGGACAGGGCGGTGATGATCTTGATTTAGGACTTGGGTGTACTACAAAGCTCTATCATGGACCATTGTGGTTTGGCCATGATTCTTCCTGTGTTCAAGGTAGAGGAAGGAAGACTCACTTGGGTCAAGGAGGATCAAGCTCTAGCCACAGATGGGAGATGGGCAAAGGTTGTCATGAAGGAAAAGATGGCTTAGACACAGGCTATATATGGATCGAGCGAAAATAGAACTTGAATGTCGCTTTTCCTCCTTGATGGTTTCTGGCATAGCACTTAGCTACCAGGCTTTTGGGAGAAGAAGAAGAATGAAGGCGGCTTCTTCTTCTTCGTTCCCTTCTTTTTTTTTTTTTTTGCTTTTTCACCTTTTGTTACACTTTTTTGCCTTTTCTCCCTCTATTTTTTCCAATTTGTTTCTCTTTTCTTTTTTTTGCTCTCTCTCTCTTTTTATTCCTATTCTCTCTATTTTTTCCAGCACCGTCTCTCTATTTTTCCACTTTTCTCACATTTTTCTAACTTTTTTTAACAAGAAAAAAGAAGGCAATGATTTTTTTTACTGGAAGATAGAAATTAGACTAGGAGGAAGACTATAAGAAACATGTGATGAATTTTTTTTTCAAACTAAGGGTTTGTGGATAAAGAAAATTTATAGAAAATAAGGTGAAGGGGGGAGAGTGATGGTTACCGAATTTGGCTCTAGTACCAAATCTCATGTAAGCAAACCACTTTAATTTTTAATTTGAGATAGGCAAGCTGGAAGATTATTATTGGTCTTACACTAGCTCTTTGAAGGTCTTTGATTCAACATCTCAAACCATCCTATGGAAATTTGTGGCTTTGCATCGCTTAAGTATGGAAGCACTCTAAGTCAAAAAAAGAAAAAACTCTCATAATTTTATTATTCAAATCATTCTCAATTCATTGATTCAATAGGATACACTAGGGGGTCTATTTATAAAGCAAAAGTGGTCCAAAAGGAATTCAATTAGAATCAAAAGACTTCTAAAAATAAGAGGCTAGAATCAAAATATTTTCAAAAATAAAAGACCACTAATCGTAGACTTATTCAACATTAATATAAATAAGATTCTTATTAATAAAATAAGACTCCTAAAGAAACACTTATTGAAGTCTCCTTCTTAGTCAAAATTCTTCTTATTCTTGCTTTTTGGGCCGCATCAGTTGCATTAGAGAGCATACAGCTGTTGACCTTCATAAGTTCCTTCCCCCTTAGTGGGACCACCTTGATTCAGATGATATAGGGTATAAGAGTATATTTATTTGAGTTTTGTGCATTCTTAATAATGATATCTTTTTAGATGATATAGGGTCTAGATTTTCAGTGCACATAAGCACCCATTATTATTAATCACTCCCACCATAGGGGCTAAAAAATTTTGTATTTAGAGATCGCAATCCTTATTAAGATTTGATTATTCATATTTGTCTTCCTTTTGTGCTTTATTTATCATCCTTTCATTCCTAAGATTGAACCTCATATGGGCAAGTTTTGGTCATATTACCCTCATTTTAATAATACCTTAGAATAATGAGTTGGGTTTGTCATCTGTCAAAGAGAAAGGCTCCAATTTTAAAGAGAGCAAGGATCTAAGCTTTTAGTGGAGGAGGCCTTCAGAATTTTAATGAAGCAAGGCTTTACTTTTCAAGAGCAAAGTCCAGTTTTGATAGAGCAAGGCTCCAAGGCTTTGATGGAGCAGGGGTATGAGTTTTCAATGGAGCAAGGCGTTGATGTTTGATGGAGCAAAGCTCGGATGGTTGATGGAGTAGGTCTCTGTTATTTGATAGAGCAAAGCTTTAGGTCCATGATAGAGCAAGGCTCTAGAAATGTAATGAAGCAATATTTCGGTCTTCAATGAAGCAAGACTTTAATTTTTGGTGAAGAAAGCTACAGTGGTTTTAATGGTGCAAAGCTCTAAGTCTTTAATAGAGCAGACCTCTGACTCTTCGATAGAGTAGAGCTCTGAAATTTGATAGAGCAAAGCTCCAAAATTGAAGGCTCCAAAAATTTAATAAAGTGAGACTCCGATCTTTAATGGAGCAAGGCTCTAGTTTTCATAGAGCAAGGTTTGAAGTCTCTAATAGAGAAAGCCTCCAAGTCTTCAATGGAGTAAGACACTGATGTGTAATGGATCAAGGCTCCGGTCTTTGATGGAGCAAGGCTCTAATTTTTGATGAAGTAGGTCTCTAAGGTTTTGATGGAGTAGAGTTCTAGGGCTTCGATAGAATAAGGCTTCAATCCCCAATAGAGCAAGGCTCCAGAAATTTAATGAAGCAAGGCTCCGATCTTCAATGGAAAAATAGAGCAGATTTTTGATTTTTAATAGACTAATGTTCCAAGGTCTTCGTTGGAACAAGACTCCGGATCTTTGATTAAGTAAGACTCCCATCTTCAATGGAGCAAAGCTTTAGAAATTTAATGAAGCAATGCTCCTCTTTGCCTTAAATTAGGGTTATGGCTCCTTTTTGACTTGAATCAAGAGCATGCCTCCTCTTAAGCTTAACTTAGCAGTATGGCTCCTTTTTAACTTAACTTAAGAGTATGGCTAGCTTGAGTCAGGAGCATAACTCCTCTTTTAGCTTAACTTAATATTTTTTTAAAAATATTCTAATTCATACGATCACTCATTTTAAGATTTTAATCTTCTAATTCTGTATTCAGAATATAGGAATTTGTACATGCAGGTTCCTTTGTTGTGTTTTATTTTTAGTAAAATATAATTTATTTTTGGTGCAATCGATCCTCTCCCATGTTTGGGTGCCCATTTAAGCTCATCCATTGCTAAATCATCCACCTCACAGCTCACATACCATGACTCTTATCAGGTAAGCATTATCAATAATTTTTTTAAATAAAAGTAATTTTATTGGAAACTATCTATAGAAAAATAATAGAACCAGATGCAATCTCGTTGCACACATTAAAATTTAAATCTTGATTTTTTACTTTGAAATTATAATTTTGATTTCAACCTAAATGCACTAATCTAAAATTTCATAGTGGTTTATAATCCATCCATTAACTCACTCATTCAAATTTAATCAATACTTCTTTTTATTAATGCTATAACTTACTTTTGTGCATAGCATGTTTGATGAGAGATATTATCTCTTAATCAATAATTAGTTTTAAAATTTATAATCAAATCTTTTGTATTTTATTTTCTTAAATTTTTTTATATTTATTCAATTCAACAGCATAAGAATACTCCAACAAGTCCTCAAACTAAGATAACATATTTTATCCTTAAAATGCATGAACCATATAATTATCTCCATCGAACATAAGAGTTGAGACTTTTAGCATTCCCTTGTGCAATTGCATTTGCCAAAGAATTTGGGGCTCGTTTGGTTCGTAGGAAGTGACTTACAGATAGGAATAGGATATCTGAAAATTAGATCGTCACATTTGGTTGAACAGTTTCTTTCTCAGAAAAGTAGTGCAGAATACCAATTATATCCTTTAGTTCTTAAATTTTTTTTTTTTTGCCATCTAATTTTTTTAACTTCTATATAGGTTATAAAAAATGGCCAAGAAATCAAGATACCAAAATTCTAAATCAAGATAAAAAGTTTTAGATCAAGTTGACACCCCGTAGATTTGAAGCGAAGCATTTTTTTCTCTCTTCTTGCTCGTTGATTTGGAAAAAAAAGTATACGATGAAAAAGAAGGGTATATTGGGAAGAAAAACGAAATACGTGGGAAAGTAAATCACATGGTATTAATGGGATGAGATTTTATTTCCCATAAATGTAGGATATAGGAATTCAAATTACGTGGGAATAGAGTATTGCCACGGACAGGTCTTAAAAGGGCGAACCAAACATTTTAATTCGTGGGAAATAAAATTTGTGATCTCTTTTACCGTGAACCAAACGAGTCCTTGGTGCAATGTCCTCCTTTGCATATTTGGCCTGTGCATATCTCGTCTTGGCATACGTGCTCACAGTCTATATTAAGAACGCATGGACCTTTAAACGTACCACTTCTATACTCATAAATCTTTGCATCAACCATCATCGTCCGCATCTCTTTTAAAAGAAAATATGTAAAACATAGTTAAAAATTAATCAATTAGGCATATAAATTTTTCAAATATATACATAAAATCAAGGAAAGCCATTACAATTAGATATTAAAATATGAAAAAGAAGATGATAGAGAATGAAGGAAAGATAAGAACCGAAGGTCATGCTAAGGAACAAGAGCAAAAACATAACTAAAGGCATTCATCGAAAATAGTCCATTGCAACGCAATAGCTCACACAAAATTTAAGAAGAGAATGAATAGATAGATGAGATAAGAAAGAAAACTAGTACCATATATATAGATAGAGGAATGGGTGAGAAATGACTAAAATAACTTTTTATAAATAATTATTTAGTCTACTCTTAGCTATATGTTCTTTATAAATCAGCAATTAATTTTTTTCATTTTTCACTTAAACCTTCTCATTAATTAGTCTTTCCATTTTTCATCCATAGCTATCTATTCCCATTTTTTACCCATTCCTTTCTCTTATTATAAGGCATTAGAAAGTTATTAATGAAAAAAAAAATTAGATATTCCATCTTCAACTAACATTCAATAAATATATTTTAGGTGGCACATGCTTCCTTGCATTTGCTATTTTATGCCACCAATAATTACTTTTTATGGCATTTTATTATAAATGCCATTAAATTTTGATAAGTAATTACATATAACCTCATTTATTTTAAATGCCATTTTATATCGATATTTTATGGCATTTATGCTTTGATTAGTGTCATTTATCTTAAATGCCATTCTATATCACATTTTCAAGGCATGTATACATGGCAAGATCAATATATGATGTGTCACATTGTTGGAAAATTATTTTTAATTACCTCCTCTAGAAATATCTCTATGCTAATATAACTTTTTATGAAAATTATCTTTTTAAAGCTTTCTTTAAAATCTTAGAGCGCATCCACTAGGTGCTAGCTAATGGGACTCGACAACAATGGCTTTGCTAAAATCTTTTCTTAAAAAAGTTTCTATGCTTACATAGCTCTGATACCTCACTATGCCTAATATTCTAAGTTTGTCGTTAAATACCTAATACCTAATATAATACTTTAAAAATTTGCAAATTGTCACCATACCTTACTATACTTAAAAAGGTTTCTATACTTAAAATAACTAACCCAAGAGATGTTCAGGACTTGAGGACCATCTAGAATTCTCACAGTGCTGCCAATATATGAATTTATGAATTTAGAACCATTCACATCTTATAATCAGTAGTTTCTCGCACTAATACCTTAACATGTTAGCGTTGGACCCTACCTAAATGAAATGTGATGGGTTAATACTTTTAGAAACATCATGCATTAGCTGGTTTTTAGCTTGTTTGTTGTTTGATCACATAACGTTAATGTAATGTTTTATCACTAGTGGAAATAAGAATTAGATTGGTAGGCGGCGAATTATATGGTAGGATATAGTTAATTTCAAATCTTTAGTTCTTTCATATAAATTAATTTTCTAAAAGAAGATTTTTTTTTTTTTGTTGTTGTCAATATCATGCTAGCAATCCTAGAAAGAAATGATTTCCCGGTTCTCTCAAACCACATTTCTGATTTTTTTTTAAATAAAGGAATTGGTTTTGCATTGAAAGTTCCTTCATATTTTTTTTTTTCCTACGAAAATGATGAATTTCCAAGATTTGAAGTTTTGGTATTTTCTTATCAAATTTGTTCATTATTTTTTTGTCAAAATAGTAGCTTTATCTTTTTTTTGTCTTTGATCCTAAGAGAGTATCAATGGAATGAGCGAAAACTCTAATGAGCCAGCCAATGTGAAGCCTTTGATCAAAGGTCTTTACATGGTGTACAATCCGACCGCCATGCCCCTCCAAGGTGGATCAACGATGCACACAATGGTGGCAAAAGTGGTGGTGGGGGTCAGTTGATTGTGGTGGCGAATACTGAGCTCATCCAGCATTACGTGACAAAGCAAGAACAGAACAATGATAGCGGTGGGGACATGATGGAACCAAAACTTATTGGCTAATAATCAATATTATTTTTATATTATTTTTCAATACAAACAAAATATCTTTATTGAATTAACAATGCCAATTAAAATATTTTAAATTTAATTCAAATGATTGCTATAGTGCTTTTTTTTAGCAATTATAAATGCTATTAAAATATTTTAATTAAATATTTTCGCCATTGGGTGACTAATGTCAGTGGTTACTCGGGAGCAAGAAGCTAAAATCTAATTAACAACATGGGATCTATCAGCTCACCATATGGTGACAGAAGGCATGCAGTCTTGAACTCAAGATTGCAAGAAAGTCCTGGTATCATTTTATATAAATAAAATATTTTATAGGGACCTCTCCCACAAACCATCTAACATGACGAGCTACTAGTTTACTATCATCCATCATGGTATGGCAGAAATCATCCCTTGATGTTGTTTCATGATCAATTAATTTTTTTTTGATCATTACGTATAATTGAACAAATAATACCTCTCGACCTTTTTTCTAAAGAAAACAAAAAGGGTTCATTTCTTCGCTAATGTGAGAGACTTGTTTATGCACGCACAACGAGGGAGGGATATTGTGATAATTATGAATAAATTAAGATAAGCTAATCTAAATTAGCCTTAATTAAAATCCATATGTTAAGCTGAATTTTCTCGCGTTTTCGCGAATGTTTCGTGGTAGATGGAGAGAGGAAATTCAGCGAGGATGATTGACAGTGGAAGGAGAGATGGGAATCTTCAAGAAGCTCAGCTGGACCGCTCCTTTTCTTCTTCACTTTTCTTATTTTTCTTCGTCTTCTTTTCTTTCTTCCCATTTTCCCTGCATCGGGTGGGTAAACCGCAATTGGAGAGTGTAGATCAGAGCTCCTCTGTTGCCGAACTTCGCTGAGACTCGAAGCTCTGTCGTCGGTGAGGTAGGAAGTTCAGAAAAACATCGCGCTCTTTTCCTCTGTTTCATTTTCAAAGCCCTGTTCCGTAACAATTTCTTCAATTCCAGCAAATAAGATTTTCTAATCAAAAGAGTAGGGGAGGATCTTCGGAGTGGGTCGAGCCTTAGGGGAAGTTTAGATCATCGCTTGCGACTCCGGCAAGGCAGAGGTAAAAATTCATCCTCTGTTTTTTTTGTTTCAACCGAGGAAACAGAGGGATTTTTGGGAGGTTTGGCGACTGCCATTGTCGGAGAAGCTCGCCGAAGGCGAGAGAGAGGAGAGAGTGGCGGTGAGAGAAAGGAAGAGGCGCCGAGCTTGAGGCCGTTGCCCCCCAAGGAGGGGGGGGGGGAGCGCCACTGCCGCTGTGGTCGGCGACGAGCGAGAGAGGCGCTGGCGACGGGAGGAGATAGGTTGGAGGGGCTGGGAGTCGAGAGCTGGGTGTGGGCGTGGGAAGAAGGCTGAAGCCTTCGTAATGGATTGGGCTTGTTGGACCAGCGGGCCAGCTGGTTCAAGTTGGGTCAAGTCCTTGGATAGTGTTTTTAAATTAAAAATTTGATGAAAATATTAGGATTTAGTTATAGAATTAATGGGTTGGACTAATCTCACTTAATAGGTTTAGATTTGGGTAAAAAAAAAAAATTAAGTAAAGGTTACTAAACATTGAATTAAAGGGATAAAATGATCAATTATGAATTTCAGGCTAGAAGGACAGAATGGTAATTACATTAATTACGGATTTTGATGAATAATTAAGTGTTTATGTTGAATTATAAGTGATCATTTTTTGATTTTCTTTGAATGTAAAGAATATTGGAATGCCGATTTGAGGTAGGATTTCTATATCATACTGTTGTGCAATATGTTTTCATGACTTACATGCTTGCATATATCATATTTGATTGGTTTTCTTTATATGATTTGTATTGGGCATTGTGATTTATTGTGCATTTGTGTATATATGATGGTATGTTATTTTGTTATAAACGGTCTTTGGTTTAATTCAAGAATATGAGTTTTGGATTTTCTGAAAGTAGAGTGGTATAGTGTTCTAGAGATGGTATGGGGTGGCTTGTTATTCTAGATGTGGTGTGGTTTGGTTTTCTGAAGGTAGTATGGTATGAATTGGTATTCTGAAGGTGGCATAGCGTGATTTGGTATTCTATAGGTGATATGATGTGTATGAAGGGTATTGTTGGTACGTGATACTAGTTCTGGCAATGCAGAATAGAACCCTTACTTGCTTAGACTGGTGGCATCGGGGAAGCGGGTAGGCTCAAGCGAGGCTGGTGTAAAATAAAGTCATGGTGCGTAACATGGCTGAGTTCATTTACGTGAGACACTAGCATATAAATCAATCTAAGTGAGAAGTATCACTAGGTTAGGTTGTCAACACGTAATATTGGCACTAGATTGTGACAGTATGTAACAGCAGTACAGCCTTATGACACATGCATGCTAAGAAAGTGACTCACTTAGGGACATGGTGCGTAACATGGTTGAGTTCATTTACGTGGGACACTAGTATATAAACCAATTTGAGTGGAAGAAGTATCATCAGGTTAGGTTATCGACACATAATACTGGCACTAGACTGTGACAGTATGTAACAGCAGTGCAGCCTTATGAGATATGCATGCTAAAAAAGTGACTCACTTAGTGATACCTTTAAGGGCGCTGTAATAAGAGAAAGAGGGCTATAGCCCCAGAGAGAGAAAGGAGCCCAAGGTGTATTGCTTACTATGTGAGGTAGTGATGTTTTGCGTACGAGTACATGAATGGTTTGGTTGTGATTGTGATTATCTGGATACTGTGGTTATCTTGTGCTATGGTGTGGATATTTGGATCTTGTGGATTGGTTGTGCGTGTGGAGATATAATGGTGGTTAGTATTTGTTCTGATTTGTGAATTTCATTGACTTTTTGATGGTGGTGTGTGTATATATATGTATATATATTATAACATTTTTTGTTCAAACATATTTTGGTTATACAAAATTGTTTTATTGGCATATTCATAATGATAAGTGTAGAAGTTTTAATTTGGCTTTTTAGCTCATTCTTTTTTATAGCAAATGAGGAGGTTGTTTACCTTATAATCTAAAGTTTTAGAGAGGAAGCACAAGAGTGAGACAAGAGAGTTGTCTTAATTATCTTTTGGTGCTTAGATATTTTGAATGTAATAGATGGAGGTGATATGTATAGTTTTGATGACATGATATAGAAAATGATATGAGTTTTTTTTTTTTTTTGGGTTTCACAATTGTGTTTCATGATATGTTTGTATTGAAGTTTAACAGGTCTTGCATCCTTTTGATGTTTGCTTCAAGGGTATGCGACCGTATCGTAAAGTTTTTGTATCAGGTTCAAGATCAGGAGTTGCGACAGATATTTTTCGAAATGCACTTGGCCTTATTATTGGAACATTGGATGGTAACACTTGCAAATATGGACAAGAAGATCTCAGAGTCATTAGACCCCATATTGGTTGATCAATCTTGATGTGATGTTTCGTATAAGGATGAAATTTTTGCTGCTGAATCAAATTAATTATATATTCAGAATTTATCATGCCCAGTTGCTTAAGAAAATTCCTTTACAATCGAAGCTCAAATAGACCTATAGATGGATTCTTGTAGCATAAATAATTAGATTTATGTTGAACATGGCTGCCTATCGCTCATCTAAAGAAATCATCAATCTAATCGGCTTCTATGTTGTTTTTCTATAATTAGATTTTTTGATTGGTTTTGCTAATAATAATTAGCTGAAATCGTCGGTTGGATGGTTGATTTCATCTTTTTTTTGATATTTTCTTATTTTGGATTTGATTTAATTTTTTTCAAAATATTTTTTAAAATATATATTTTAATTCATACGATCACTCATTTTAAGATTTTAATCTTTTAATTCTATATTCATAAAAGTTTTGTTCATGAAGCATCCATGTTCCTTTGTTATGTTTTGTTTTCAGTACAATATATTTTATTTTTAAGTACAATCGATCATCTTTCATGTTTGGGTGCCCATTTATGCTTATCGATCGCTAAATCATCTACCTTACAACTCACATAGCATAAATACTGTGACTCGTAAACATTATCAATAATTTTTTTAAATAAAAATAATTTTATTGAAAACTATCTATAAAAAAATAATAGAATCAGATGCACTCTCATCGCACACATTAAAATTTAAATCTTAATTTTTTACTTTAAAATTATAATTTTGATTTCTACCTAAATGCATCAATCTAAAATTTTATATTGATTTATAATCCGTCCACTAACTCACTCATTTAAATTTAATCAATACTTCTTTGTTTTTACTCTCCTATCTAATAATTAGTTTTAAAATATAAAATCCAATCTTTTATATTTTTATTTTCTTTAATTTTAATATTTATTCAATTCAATAGCATAATAAGACTTCAATAAGTCTTCAAACTAAGACAATATATTTTATTCATGAATCATATAATCATCTTTATTATCATCAAATATGAGAGTTTGGAGTTTTAACAATTTTTGGTGCAAACACATTTGCCCAAGAAACTAGTGCAATGTCCTCCATCGCACTGGCAATTTGGTCCTTGGCAGTTCGCTGGGCAGTTCTCCCTGCGGCATGTTACTCTACAACCATGACTGATGAGGCATGAGCCTGAAAACCGAGCACTTGGATACGTACAAGTGTCTGCCTCAACCACCACTGTACCCATCTCTTTTAAAACAAAATATACAAAACTTAGTTAAAAATTAGTCAATTAAGCATATAAATTCTTCAAATATACACATAAAATCAAGAAAAGCCACTATAATTAAATATTAAAATATAAAAAAGAAGATGATAGAGAATGAGGGAACGAGATGAACCGAAGGTCACACTGAGGAACAAGAAAAAACACAACTAGAGGCATTCGTTGAAAACACTCCATTACAATACAATAGCTAACACAAAATTTAAGAAGAGAGCGGATAGAGGAGATGAGAAAAAAAAGATTAATACCGTATATATACGTAGAGGAATGGGTGAGAAATGACTAAAATAACTTTCGTAGAGGAATGGGTGAGAAATGACTAAAATAACTTTCATAAATAATTCTTTAGTGTATCTTTAGCAAATCTTCTTTGTAAATGAGTAATTAATTTTTTTTATTTTTCACCGATTCCTTTTCATTAATTAGTCTTTCCATTTTTCACCCATAGCTATCTCTATTCCATTTTTTATCCATTCCTTTTTTCTTATTGTAAGGCATTAGAAAGTTATTAATGAAAAAATTAAGATATTCCATCTTTGTCTATGGTATTCCATTTTTAGCATAGTATTTTAATCTATCCTTACTATATCTTCTTTATAAATTAGCAATTCACTAATGATATATGTATAGGTAGAAGAATGTGTGGAAAATGACTAAAATAATTTTCTATTAATAAATATTTAGTTCATACTTAGCTGTATCTTCTTTATAAATTACTAGTTGCCTTTTTTTCATTTTTCACTTGTTCCTTTTTCATTAATTTGTCATTCCATTTTCACCCATTCCTTTCTTTTATTGTAAGGCATTAGAAAGTTATTAATGGAAAAAAATTTAGATATTCCATCTTTAGCTAACACTGCAACAAAAATATTTTAGGTGCCACATGCTTCCTGGCATTTGCTATTTTATGCCACCAAAAATTACTTTTTATGCATTTTAATCTAAATGCCATTAAATTTTGATAAGTAATTATATATCATGTCATTTATTTTAAATGTCATTTTATATCAATATTTTATGGCATTTATGCTTTGATTAATGGCATTCATCTTAAAAGCCATTCTATATCAAATTTTCAAGGCATTTATATATAGCAGGATCAGTATATGATGTGTTACATATTTGAAAAATTATTTTTAATTACCTCGTCTAAGAAAATCTCCATGCTTATATAGCTTTTTATAAAAATTAATTTTTAAAAAGCTTTCTCTAAAATCTTAGAGTGCATCCACTAGGTCCTAGCTAATGGGCCTCACAACAATAGCCCCGATACCTCACCAAACCTAATATTCTAAGTTTGTCATTAAATACCTAATACCTCATATAATACTTTAAAAATCTGCAAATTGTCACCATACCTTACTATACTTAAAAGAGTTTCTGTAGTTAAAATAACTAACCCAAGAAATGTTCAGGACTTGGGGACTATCTAAAATTCTCGCAGTGTTGCCAATATACGAATTTAGAGTCATCCACATCTCATAATCAGTAGTTTCTCGCACTAATGCCTAACATGTTAGCATTGGACCCTACCTAAATGAAGTGTGATAGGTTAATAGTTTTAGAAACATCATGTATTAGCTGGTTTTTAGCTTGTTTGCTGCTTGATCATAGAACATTAATGTAATGTTTTATCACTAGTGGAAATGAGAATTAGATTGGTAGGCGGCGAATTATATGGTGGGACATGGTTGATTTCAAATCTTTATTTCTTTTATATAAATCAATTTGCTAAAAGAAGAAACTTTTTTTTTTTTGGTCAATATCATGCTAGCAATCCTAGAAAGAAAATTATTTCCGGTTTCTCTCAAACCACATTTCTGATTTTTTTTTTTTTTTTAAGATAAAGGAATTGGTTTTGCTTTGAAAGTTCCTTCGAATCTCTCTTTCCTACAAAAATGATGAATTTCCAAGATTTGAAGTTTTGGTATTTTCTTCTCAAATTTGTTCATCATTTCTTTGTCAAAATAGTAGCTTTATCTTTTCTTTTCTTTGATCCCAAGTGAGTATCAATAGAATTCACGAAAACCCTATTAACCAGCCAATGTTAAGCCTTTATCGAAGGTCTTTACATGGTGTACAATCCGACCACCATGCCCCTCCTAGGTGGATGGACGATGCACATAATGGTGGCGAGGGTGGTGGTGAGGGTCAGTTGATTGTGGTGGCGAATACTGAGCTCATCCAGCATTACGCAACAAAGCAAAAACAGAACAATGGTAGCAGTGGGGACGCGATGAAACCAAAACTTATTTGCTAATAATAAATATAGTTTTTATATCATTTTTAAATGCAACCAAAACATTTTTATTGAATTAAAAATGCCAATTAAAATATTTCAAATTTAATTCAAATGATTGCTATAGTACTTTCTTGGCAATTATAAATGCTATTAAAATATTTTAATTAAATATTTCAGCAATTGGGTGACCAATGTCAGTGGTTACTCGGGAACAAGAAGCTAATCTAATTAACAACATGGGATCTATCAGCTCACCATATGGTGACAGAAGGCATGCAGTCTTGAACTCAAGATTGCAAGAAAGTGCTGGCATCATTTTATACAAATAAAATATTTTATAGGGACCTCTCCCATAAACCATCTAACATGACGAGCTACTAGTTTACTATCATCCATCATGGTATGGCAGAAATCATCCCTTCTTGTTGCATGATCAATTAATTTTTTTGGTCATTACGTATAATTGAACAAATAATACCTCGACCCTTTTTCTAAAGAAAACAAAAAGGGTTCATATCTTATAGCGAAGAAAGTTGGAATGAATGGGAGACCCGAGAGGTCTTTGCTAAATATTACAGTAAAGTCTAGTTGCTCTGTTATTAATTCTACTTAGATATTTCAAGCCCACCTCCATTTCAACTTCAAATTTTTTATCAAAATATTGATGCGAAGTCTTGTTTATCCTATTCTGTACCCGGTTTAGATCACATTTGTTTTAAAGGGCAGGTCCCATGAACCTTCGTTATCAAAGCATATAGTCCCCATTCATTCTAATTTATACTCAATTCAGGTCAAGTTTCACCTTTAATTGATGTTATATTTTCATTAACAAAATTTAGGCTGTTAATGGTTTTAAACGGGAGGTCTCATAGCTTTTATGCTTTCTTGTCAAAAAAATTCTATCCAACTTAAAATTAAAGCTCATCTTAATTTTGAAGCACCTGTCTCCTGAGCCTTTATTAGTGGATTCAAATGTTTTAGAAATTTTTAATTATATTTAAATTTTAAACTGTCCCAAATTAACAAAATGTTGCAAGAATTAAAAGGATAAATGAAGTGGTTTCTTAATGAGGTTGCTAGACATTTATTTAATTATTTAGCGTGGGAATTGCATTAACCCTTGCTCAATTTGGGTCAAGTAGGCTTAGGAGCAGGCAGATCTGAGTCTATCTTGGTCAAGTCAAAGTCTAGCTAGATCAGACTAGATCATCATGATAAATACACATGCATCGACCTACTAGACTCAAAATATCCTGATCACAGGAAAACTTTCCTTTCTCAAAATATCTCTATTCGAATACTCTATAAAAATTAAATTATATATTTTCTTTCAAAATATATTCTTGCAATATTTAAAATTGTCTCTCCAGGATAGGTTACAATCTTAAAATAAAAATCTTTCTAGCTATGTTTTGCCTATAGGTGTATGGATTTATGTATCTTCAACTCATTTGCAACATCTCAACATATTCTTTCCTCAACCCGATTGTTGAGAGTAGCTCTGATGCCATTTGATGCAGGCAGGGATAGAGAGATTAACAGGAAACAAGAGAAAACAAGCAAGAAGAAAAGCAGATATAGAAATTTAATGTAGTTTGGTTAATTAACCTACATCCACACCAATAAAGATGATATAAATTCCATTATGAAGAAAAATAGGAAATTATAAGGATTGTCTCCTATTACAAACTCTATTTCACAAAATCCTAGACCTATATATACCAATTAGAACACCTCTCTAAAACTCTTCATCTCTAAACTCTATTGAGCCTTGAGTTACATCTGCTTATATAGAGAACGGAACTGTAGTGCCCTATGTGGACTAGGATCCGTGTCCTAAATATATTATGAAATGTGTCCTTATTGAGCTTGTTAAGCTCAGAACAAACTCTAGCAAATCTCTACCTTAGCTTAAGGTTTTATAAGCCAACCATCTTAGAACTTTATCATCATCTTTGTTACCATGTTTCAATGAACATCAGCCTTTACAAACTTTAACCAAATCCAATCAATACTTGAGTTTGCCTCTTGAAATCGACTTAGTCATCATATCTGCATCTTCAGTGATAATTTCCCAATTTTTATCTTTCAAGGCCATATTTGTAAAGCCTTAAAAGCATTTCAGGTGAAATACTATAAGATCCATTTCATGACCCGTCAGCACGTCTTTCCAAGGTTACTCATGTATCTACTGAATACACAAACAATATATAAAATGTTTGGTTAAGTGCAAACTATTTCATACGTCAAACTACCAACTGTACTAGCATAAGGCACTCACACCATATGCTCCACCTCCCTCTTGAAATGCATAGTGACAAAATTTTCCACATATTTGGATATATCCATATCAAAGTGCTCAATTTTCTTAGCAATGTACTTTCTTTGAAACAAGTGTAACCTACCTACTTTCTGATCTCTATAGATCTTTGCAAAACCCAGCCCTAAAGGATTAGGTTTAGAAACCCTAAAGCAAGGTTTGGTTAGATAAACCGATTCTTACAAGTAGTGGGCCTAAGTTTTAATAGGCTAAAAAAGGAAGAAGAAGAAGAAGAAGAAAGTTAACGAAATAGGGAAAGAGAAATCTCTTCATCCCTCTTTCCTAGTCAAGAAGGAGGCTAATTCCAATCCAAGGAATCCTAAACTTGATGGGAGGACAATTAAGAGGATGTGATTCTCTATAAGTAAGGGACTCTAGGTTTCAAATGGGGCATCATGGGATGGCTAGCTTAGAGGAAAGAAAGGCTTCGATTTGAAGTAGCCATGGATGTGGAATATTGGGAGTTACCTGAATCACCAAAGAAGGCATCGGAGAGGTAAGTTCTTCTTCCTTCCCCTTGGTTCCTTTTTTTTCTTTCGAAACATCGGCCAGCCATCGGAGGGCTGCCAGCAAAGTGTTAAACCTACATAAGGCTGGAGGCTCTACTTTTGGTTCCCTTGTTTCACAAAACAAGAACTAACTTAGGTTATATTCTAACAAATAACTAGCTTGGTATTAGAAAAGACAAATACAAAATATAAGAAAAGAGCAAATAGATGAGATGAGAAAACAGACTAATACCATATATATAGGTAGAGGAATGGCTGAGAAATGGCTAAAATAACTTTCCATAAATAGTTATTTAGTCTATCCTTACTATATCTTCTTTATAAATCACCAATTAAATTTTTTTATTTTAGTATTAAATCTACATAAGGTCGGAGGCTTTACTTTTGGTTCCCTAACTTAGGTTATATTCTGACAAATAACTAGCTTGGTATTAGAAAAGGCAAGCACAAAATTTAAGAAGAGAGCGGATAGATGAGATGAGAAAAAAGACTAATACTATATATGTAGGTAGAGGAATAGCTAAGAAATGACTAAAATTACTTTTCATAAATAATTATTTAGTCTATCCTTACTGTATCTTCTTTACAAATCACCAATTAATTTTTTTTATTTTTCACCTAATCCTTCTCATGAATTAGTCTTTCCATTTTTCACCCATAGCTATGTATTTAATTTTTAACTCATTCCTTTCTCTTATTATAAGGCATTAGAAAATTTTAATGGAAAAAATTAAGATATTCCATATTCATCCAAGGTATTCTATTTTTAGTACAATACATAATCTACTATCCCTCTAAGATATTTACGAATACGTTCTTCTACTACCTAGTATGTAGGTCTAGGGTTTGACTAGAAACTAGCGGCCAAACCATTTACATAGCAAATTTCTAACCAAGTACACATCATTACATACATCGAGCTACCCATGGCACTAGAAAAGGAAACTTTAGCCCTTTTTTCTATTTTATTTTAAGTCTTTAGACATATATCTTGGCTCAAGGGTTCACCCTTAGCTATAAGAGTACCAATGGATTTATAGTTTTACATGAAAAATATTCTCTAACTTTCTTAATATGAATCTATTGACATGAACACCTAACTTTCTTTGAATGATCCTTAAAGTAAAGGACATAATCAATTTTACCTATGTCCTCCATTTGAAAAGTGAAGGACAACCACCCTTTTGTAGTAGCATCTCCTTATCCTTTGTTGTCAACATACAAGGAAAGAATGATAAAACTTCTAGTGAATCATCTAACAAAAACACAATGGTCCTTTTTGATCATTTTAAACCCATTAGAAATACCAGCTATATAGAATCTCATGAACCATTATCTAGACAACTATTTTAGACCACAATAGATCTATCGAACTTGCACATTTTGAGCTCTTACACTTTGTCTATTAAACGAATTGCCTGATCCATATATATCTCCTCATCTATCTTTTCTTTCAAAAAAGCAATCTTAATTTCCATTTGGGATAATTCTAAATTTAAATATACAATAATAAATAAAATTTGATAGATAGAGGCAAACCTCACTATTGATGAGATGGTTTCCTCATAATCTGCACCTCTCTTTTAAATATATCACTTCCCACAAGGTGAGCCTTCTATCTATTAATAGAATCATTTGCTTTGCACTTAATTACAAGAACCCCCCTATTCCTAATAGCCTTGCAATTTGTTAGAAGTTCTACCAATTCCCAAGCTCGGTTGGTCCTCTCAGACTCCATTTTATTATTCACTACTTTAGTCCACTCCTCGAAAACATGCAATGAGAGAGCCTCATGGTATGTTTTTGGCTCATCATTATCACATACTCTAACCATTAGAGATTTCCCCTCAATCTCAAATCAAGGATGAGGCATTTTTTTCACGGCTACCTCTATGCAATTAAGGTTCTTGTGAATGATTTTCTACTAGTATGCTCCTACTGGACTATTTGCCACTCCCACTATCCTCAAGAGTTTCAGAATTTCTTCCTTTTCCTCTACTATGCTACTAGGAGAACATACTTACAAATGTACCATTTCATATATGGAGGTGTAGGTCTTCGTTAACCTCACTTTTTCTTGGAAATTCATCCTTGATGATATTCATATCTCATGACTCTATTTCAGTCACACTTCCATCAAGTTGTTCACCTAAAATGACATTGCCTTTGGAATGCTCTAGGTGCCTTATAAAAATATATTCCTTTCCTCCTAGGTCTAACATCCCATGCTTATGAGTGGTATCGTGAATAAAACATAGGGAACACCATGGCCACAAATGACCCAAGTTGGGCTTTTCACTAGACTAAAGTTTATATGGGGTGGAGGGAGTAGATTTAAAAAATGAGTAGTTAAGAATGTAGGCAGCAGTCAAAAGAGTATTCCACCAAAAAGATATTGGTAGGTTTTTTAGCCCCATCATTAATCTGACCATCTCTAACAATATTCAATTTCTACCACACCATTTTATTATAGAGTTCTAGGCATCATTAGTTGTCTTTAAATTGCTCGGTCAAATAATTTCATCCATAGTCAATTCTAAGAGCCTTAATGATCTTGTCTTTTTGATTTTCTACCTCATTTTTAAATCTTCTAAACAATTCCTTCACATTCAAGTTAAGGAGAAGGTAGCCTCTTGACTCAAGTCAAAGATGAGCCATGCTTCTAAGTAAAGCTAAAGATGATCTATGCTACTAAATCAAGCCAAATAGGAGCCATGCTCCTGATTCTAGAAAAAAAGGAGCTATGTTCTTAAGTAAAGCCAAAGAGGAGCCAAAAAGGATCGGCATTGGAGACGAGTAGCTTGGTGATCTTTCGACCTTTGCATTGGGAGGCAGGGTTTGCAGAAAATCATGGCTGAAAAGCAGAAAATAGTCGTAGATGGATTGTGGACAAGGCGGTGATGATCTTGATTTAGGACTTGGGCGTACTACAAAGCTCTACCATGGACCATTGTGGTTTGGCCATGATTCTTCCTGTGTTCAAGGTAGAGGAAGGAAGACTCACTTGGGTCAAGGAGGATCAAGCTCTAGCCACAGATGGGAGATGGGCAAAGGTTGTCATGAAGGAAAAGATGGCTTAGACACAGGCTATATATGGACCGAGCGAAAATAGAACTTGAATGTCGCTTTTCCTCCTTGATGGTTTCTAGCATAGCACTTAGCTACCAGGCTTTTGGGAGAAAAAGAAGAATGAAGGTGGCTTCTTCTCTGTTCCCTTCTTCTTCTTTTTTTTTTTTGCTTTTTCACCTTTTTTTACACTTTTTTCCTGTTCTCCCTCTATTTTTTCCAATTTGTTTCTCTTTTCCTTTTTTTGCTCTCTCTCTCTCTCTTTTTATTCCTATTCTCTCTATTTTTTCCAGCACCGTCTCTCTATTTTTCCACTTTTCTCACATTTTTCTAACTTTTTTTAACAAGAAAAAAGAAGGCAATGATTTTTTTTACTGGAAGATAGAAATTAGACTAGGAGGAAGACTATAAGAAACATGTGATGAATTTTTTTTTCAAACTAAGGGTTTGTGGATAAAGAAAATTTATAGAAAATAAGGCGAAGGGGGGAGAGTGATGGTTACCGAATTTGGCTCTAGTACCAAATCTCATGTAGGCAAACCACTTTAATTTTTAATTTGAGATAGGCAAGCTGGAAGATTATTATTGGTCTTACACTAGCTCTTTGAAGGTCTTTGATTCAACATCTCAAACCATCCTATGGAAATTTGTGGCTTTGCACCGCTTAAGTATGGAAGCACTCTAAGTCAAAAAAAGAAAAAACTCTCACAATTTTATTACTCAAATCATTCTCAATTCATTGATTCAATAGGATACACTAGGGGTCTATTTATAAAGCAAAAGTGATCCAAAAGGAATTCAATTAGAATCAAAAGACTTCTAAAAATAAGAGGCTAGAATCAAAATATTTTCAAAAATAAAAGACCACTAATCGTAGACTTATTCAACATTAATATAAATAAGATTCTTATTAGCAAAATAAGACTCCTAAAGAAACACTTATTGAAGTCTCCTTCTTAGTCAAAATTCTTCTTATTCTTGCTTTTTGGGCTGCATCAGTTGCATCAGAGAGTATACAGCTGTTGACCTTCATAAGTTCCTGCCCCCTTGTGGGACCACCTTGATTCAGATGATATAGGGTATAAGAGTATATTTATTTGAGTTTTGTGCATTCTTAATAATGTTATCTTTTTAGATGATATAGGGTCTAGATTTTCAATGCGCATAAGCACCCATTATTAATCACTCTCACCATAGGGGCCAAAAAATTTGGTATTTAGAGATCACAATCCTTATTAAGATTTGATTATTCATATTTGTCTTCCTTTTGTGCTTTATTTATCATCCTTTCATTCTTAAGATTGAACCTCATATGGGCAAGTTTTGGTCATATTACCCTCATTTTAATAATACCTTAGAATAATGAGTTGGGTTTGTCATCTGTCAAAGAGAAAGGCTCCAATTTTAAAGAGAGCAAGAATCTAAGCTTTTAGTGGAGGAGGCCTCCAGAATTTTAATGAAGCAAGGCTTCACTTTTCAAGAGCAAAGTCCAGTTTTGATAGAGCAAGGCTCCAAGGCTTTGATGGAGCAGAGGTATGAGTCTTCAATGGAGCAAGGCATTGATGTTTGATGGAGCAAAGCTCGGATGGTTGATGGAGTAGGTCTCTGTTATTTGATAGAGCAAAGGTTTAGGTCCATGATAGAGCAAGGCTCTAGAAATGTAATGAAGCAATATTTTGGTCTTCAATGAAGCAAGAGAAAGCTACAGTGGTTTTAATGGTGCAAAGCCCTAAATCTTTAATGGAGCAGACCTCTGACTCTTCGATAGAGTAGAGCTCTGAAATTTGATAGAGCAAAGCTCCAAAATTGAAGGCTCCAAAAATTTAATAAAGTGAGACTCCGATCTTTAATGGAGCAATGCTCTAGTTTTCATGGAGCAAGGTTTCAAGTCTCTAATAGCGAAAGCCTCCAAGTCTTCAATGGAGTAAGACACTGATGTGTAATGGATCAAGGCTCCGATTTTTTATGGAGCAAGGCTCTAATTTTTTATGAAGTAGGTCTCTAAGGTTTTGATGGAGTAGAGTTCTAGGGCTTCGATAGAATAAGGCTTCAATCCCCAATAGAGCAAGGCTCCAGAAATTTAATGAAGCAAGGCTTCGATCTTCAATGGAAAAATGGAGCAGATTTTTGATTTTTAATAGACTAATGTTCCAAGGTCTTCGTTGGAACAAGACTCCGGATCTTTGATTAAGTAAGACTCCCATCTTCAATGGAGCAAAGCTTTAGAAATTTAATGAAGCAATGCTCCTCTTTGCCTTAAATTAGGGTTATGGCTCCTCTTTGACTTGAATCAAGAGCATACCTCCTCTTAAGCTTAACTTAGCAGTATGGCTCCTTTTTAACTTGACTTAAGAGTATGGCTAGCTTGAGTCAGGAGCATAACTCCTCTTTTAGCTTAACTTAATATTTTTTAAAAAATATTCTAATTCATACGATTACTCGTTTTAAGATTTTAATCTTCTAATTCTGTATTCAGAATATAGGAATTTTGTACATGCAGGTTCCTTTGTTGTGTTTTATTTTTAGTAAAATATAATTTATTTTTGGTGCAATCAATCCTCTCCAATGTTTGGGTGCCCATTTAAGCTCATCCATTGCTAAATCATCCACCTCACAACTCACATACCATGACTCTTATCTGGTAAGCATTATCAATAATTTTTTTAAATAAAAGTAATTTTATTAGAAACTATCTATAGAAAAATAATAGAGCCAGATGCAATCTCGTTGCACACATTAAAATTTAAATCTTGATTTTTTACTTCAAAATTACAATTTTGATTTCAACCTAAATGCACTAATCTAAAATTTCATAGTGGTTTATAATCCATCAATTAACTCACTCATTCAAATTTAATCAATACTTCTTTTTATTAACGCTATAACTTACTTTTATGCGTAGCATGTTTGATGAGAGATATTATCTCTTATTCAATAATTAGTTTTAAAATTTATAATCAAACCTTTTGTATTTTATTTTCTTAAATTTTTTTATATTTATTTAATTCAACAGCATAAGAAGACTCCAATAAGTCCTCAAACTAAGATAACATATTTTATCCTTAAAATGCATGAACCATATAATTATCTCCATCGAACATAAGAGTTGAGACTTTTAGCATTCCCTCGTGCAATTGCGTTTGCTAAAGAATTTGGTGCAATGTCCTCCTTCACATATCTGGCCTATGCATATCTCGTCTTGGCATACGTGCTCACAGTCTATATTAAGAATGCATGGACCTTTAAACGTACCACTTCTATACTCACAAATCTTTGCATCAACCATCATCGTCCGCATCTCTTTTAAAAGAAAATATGCAAAACATAGTTAAAAATTAATCAATTAGGCATATAAAATTTTCAAATATATACATAAAATCAAGGAAAGCCATTACAATTAGATATTAAAATATAAAAAAGAAGATGATAGAGAATGAAGGAAAGATAAGAATCGAAGGTCATGCTGAGGAACAAGAGCAAAAACATAACTAAAGGCATTCGTCAAAAACACTCCATTGCAACGCAATAGCTCACACAAAATTTAAGAAGAGAATGAATAGATAGATGAGATAAGAAAAAAAACTAGTACCATATATATAGATAGAGGAATGGGTGAGAAATGACTAAAATAACTTTTTATAAATAATTATTTAGTCTACTCTTAGCTATATGTTCTTTATAAATCAGCAATTAATTTTTTTCATTTTTCACTTAAACCTTCTCATTAATTAGTCTTTCCATTTTTCATCCGTATCTATCTATTCCCATTTTTTACCCATTCCTTTCTCTTATTATAAGGCATTAGAAAGTTATTAATGAAAAAAAAAAATAGATATTCCATCTTCAACTAACATTGCAACAAAAATATTTTAGGTGGCACATGCTTCCTTGCATTTGCTATTTTATGCCACCAATAATTACTTTTTATGGCATTTTATTATAAATGCCATTAAATTTTGATAAGTAATTACATATAACCTCATTTATTTTAAATGCCAATTTATATCGATATTTTATGGCATTTATGCTTTGATTAATGGCATTTAACTTAAATGCCATTCTATATCACATTTTCAAGGCATTTATATATGGCAGGATCAATATATAATGTGTCACATGTTTGAAAATTTATTTTTAATTACCTCCTCTAAAAAATATCTCCATACTAATATAGTTTTCATGAAAATTAACTTTTAGAAAGCTTTCTCTAAAATCTTAGAGCGCATCCACTAGGTCCTAGCTAATGGGAACCGGCAACAATGGCTTTGCTGAAATCTTTTCTTAAAAAATTTCTATACTTTACATGGCCTTGATACGTCACTATGCCTAATATTCCAAGTTTGTCATTAAATACTTAATACCTAATATAATACTTTAATACTTAAAAAAGTTTCTATACTTAAAATAACTAACCCAAGAGATGTTCAGAACTTGAGGACCATCTAGAATTCTTGCAGTGCTGCTAATATATGAAGTTAGAACCATCCACATCTTATAATCAGTAGTTTCTTGCACTAATACCTAACATGTTAGCATTGGACCCTACCTAAATGAAATGTGATGGGTTAATACTTTTAGAAACATCATGCATTAGTTGGTTTTTAGCTTGTTTGTTGTTTGATCACATAACGTTAATGTAATGTTTTATCACTAGTGGAAATAAGAATTAGATTGGTAGGCGGCGAATTATATGGTAGGATATAGTTAATTTCAAATCTTTAGTTCTTTCATATAAATTAATTTTCTAAAAGAAGATTTTTTTTTTTTTTTTTTTGTCAATATCATGCTAGCAATCCTAGAAAGAAATGATTTCCCGGTTCTCTCAAACCACATTTCTGATTTTTTTTTAAATAAAGGAATTGGTTTTGCATTGAAAGTTCCTTCATATATTTTTTTTTTTCCTACGAAAATGATGAATTTCCAAGGTTTGAAGTTTTGGTATTTTCTTATCAAATTTGTTCATTATTTTTTTGTCAAAATAGTAGCTTTATCTTTTTTTGTCTTTGATCCTAAGAGAGTATCAATGGAATGAGCGAAAACTCTAATGAGCCAGCCAATGTGAAGCCTTTGATCAAAGGTCTTTACATGGTGTACAATCCGACCGCCATGCCCCTCCAAGGTGGATCAACGATGCACACAATGGTGGCAAAAGTGGTGGTGGGGGTCAGTTGATTGTGGTGGCGAATACTGAGCTCATCCAGCATTACGTGACAAAGCAAGAACAGAACAATGATAGCGGTGGGGACATGATGGAACCAAAACTTATTGGCTAATAATCAATATTATTTTTATATTATTTTTCAATACAAACAAAATATCTTTATTGAATTAACAATGCCAATTAAAATATTTTAAATTTAATTCAAATGATTGCTATAGTGCTTTTTTTAGCAATTATAAATGCTATTAAAATATTTTAATTAAATATTTTCGCCATTGGGTGACTAATGTCAGTGGTTACTCGGGAGCAAGAAGCTAATCTAATTAACAACATGGGATCTATCAGCTCACCATATGGTGACAGAAGGCATGCAGTCTTGAACTCAAGATTGCAAGAAAGTCCTGGTATCATTTTATACAAATAAAATATTTTATAGGGACCTCTCCCACAAACCATCTAACATGACGAGCTACTAGTTTACTATCATCCATCATGGTGTGGCAGAAATCATCCCTTGATGTTGTTTCATGATCAATTAATTTTTTTTTGATCATTACGTATAATTGAACAAATAATACCTCTCGACCTTTTTTCTAAAGAAAACAAAAAGGGTTCATTTCTTCGCTAATGTGGAGAGACTTGTTTATGCACACACAACGAGGGAGGGATATTGTGATAATTATGAATAAATTAAGATAAGCTAATCTAAATTAGCCTTAATTAAAATCCATATGTTAAGCTGAATTTTCTCGCGTTTTCGCGAATGTTTCGTGGTAGATGGAGAGAGGAAATTCAGCGAGGATGATTGACAGTGGAAGGAGAGATGGGAATCTTCAAGAAGCTCAGCTGGACCGCTCCTTCTCTTCTTCACTTTTCTTATTTTTCTTCGTCTTCTTTTCTTTCTTCCCATTTTCCCTGCATCGGGTGGGTAAACCGCAATTGGAGAGTGTAGATCAGAGCTCCTCCATTGCCGAACTTCGCTGAGACTCGAAGCTCTGTCGTCGGTGAGGTAGGAAGTTCAGAAAAACATCGCGCTCTTTTCCTCTGTTTCATTTTCAAAGCCCTGTTCCGTAACAATTTCTTCAATTCCAGCAAATAAGATTTTCTAATCAAAAGAGTAGGGGAGGATCTTCGGAGTGGGTCGAGCCTTAGGGGAAGTTTAGATCATCGCTTGCGACTCCGGCAAGGCAGAGGTAAAAATTCATCCTCTGTTTTTTTTGTTTCAACCGAGGAAACAGAGGGATTTTTGGGAGGTTTGGCGACTGCCATTGTCGGAGAAGCTCGCCGAAGGCGAGAGAGAGGAGAGAGTGGCGGTGAGAGAAAGGGAGAGGCGCCGAGCTTGAGGCCGTTGCCCCCCCGGGGGGGTAGCGCCACTGCCGCTGTGGTCGGCGACGAGCGAGGGAGGCGCTGGCGACGGGAGGAGATAGGTTGGAGGGGTTGCGGCTGGGAGTCGAGAGCTGGGTGTGGGCGTGGGAAGAAGGCTGAAGCCTTCGTAATGGATTGGGCTTGGACCAGTGGGCCAGCTGGTTCAAGTTGGGTCAAGTCCTTGGATAGTGTTTTTAAATTAAAAATTTGATGAAAATATTAGGATTTAGTTATAGAATTAATGGGTTGGACTAATCTCACTTAATCGGTTTAGATTTGGGTAAAAAAAAAAAAATTAAGTAAAGGTTACTAGACATTGAATTAAAGGGGTAAAATGATCAATTATGAATATCAGGCTAGACGGACAGAATGGTAATTACATCAATTACGGATTTTGATGAATAATTAATTGTTTATGTTGGATTATAAGTGATCATTTTTTGATTTGCTTTGCATTGTGGAGAATATTAGAATAGCGATTTGAGGTAGGATTTTCATATCCTACTATTGTGCAATATGTTTTCATGACTTACATGCTTGCATATATCATATTTGATTGGTTTTCTTTATATGATTTGTATTGGGCATTGTGATTTATTGTGCATGTGTATATATGATGGTATGTTATTTTGTTATAAACGGTCTTTAGTTTAATTCAAGAATATGAGTTTTGGATTTTCTGAAAGTAGAGTGGTATAGTGTTCTAGAGATGGTATGGGGTGGCTTGTTATTCTAGATGTGGTGTGGTTTGGTTTTTTGAAGGTAGTATGGTATGGATTGGTATTCTGAAGGTGGCATGGCGTGATTTGGTATTCTATATAGGTGATATGGTGTGTATGAAGGGTACTGTTGGTACGTGATACTAGTGGAAAATAGAACCCTTACTTGCTTAGATTGGCGGCATCGGGGAAGCGGGTAGGCTCAAGAGAGGCTGATGTAGAATAAAGTCATGGTGCGTAACATGGCTGAGTTCATTTACGTGAGACACTAGTATATAAATCAATCTAAGTAGGAGAAGTATCACTAGGTTAGGTTGTCAACACGTAATACTGGCACTAGATTGTGACAGTATGTAACAGCAGTACAGCTTTATGACACATGCATGCTAAGAAAGTGACTCACTTAAGGATATAGTGCGTAATATGGTTGAGTTCATTTACATGGGACACTAGTATATAAACCAATATGAGTGGAAGAAGTATCACCAGATTAGGTTATCGACACATAATACTGGCACTAGACTGTGACAGTCTGTAACAGTAGTACAGCCTTATGACACATGCATGCTAAGAAAGTGACTCACTTAGTGATACCTTTAAGGGCGCTGTGGTCAGAGAAAGAGGGCTATAGCCAGAGAGAGAGGAAGGAGCCCAAGGTGTATTGCTTACTATGAGAGGTAGTGATGTTTTGCGTACGAGTGCATGAATGGTTTGGTTGTTATTGTGATTATCTGGATACCGTGGTTATCTTGTGCTATGGTGTGGATATTTGGATCTTGTGGATTGGTTGTGCATGTGGAGATATAATGGTGGTTAGTATTTGTTCTGATTTGTGAATTTCATTGACTTTTTGATGGTTGTGTGTGTATATATATGTATATATATTATGACATTTTTTGTTCAAACATATTTTGGTTATACTAAATTATTTTATTGGCATATTCATAATGATAAGTGTAGAAGTTTTAATTTAGCTTTTTAGCTCATTCTTTTTTTTTTGTAGCAAATGAGGAGGTTGTTTACCTTATAATCTAAAGTTTTAGAGAGGGACCACAAGAGTGAGACAAGAGAGCTATCTTAATTATCTTTTGGTGCTTAGATATTTTGTATGTAATAGATGGAGGTGATATGTATAGGTTTGATGACATGATATAGAAAATGATATATTGAGTTTTTTTTTTTTTTTTTTGGCTTTCACAATTGTGTTTCATGATATGTTTGTATTGAGGTTTAATAGGTCTTGCATCCTTTTAATGTTTGCTTCAAGGGTATGCGACCATATCGTAACGTTCTTGTATCAGGTTCTAGATCAGGAGTCGCGGCAGATATTTTTCGAAATGCACTTGACCTTATTATTGGAACATTGGATGGTAACACTTGCAAATATGGACAAGCTGCGAACAAGAAGAGCTCAGAGTCATTAGACCCCATATTGGTTGATCAAACTCGATGTGATGTGTCATATAAGGATGAAATTTTTGCTGCTGAATCAAATTAATTATATATTCAGAATTTATCATGCCCAGTTGCTTAAGAAAATTCCTTCACAATCGAGGCTCAAATAGACCTATAGATGGATTCTTGTAGCATAAATAATTAGATTTATGTTGAACATGGCTGCCTATCGCTCATCTAAAGAAATCATCAATCTAATCGGCTTCTATGTTGTTTTTCTATAATTAGATTTTTTGATTGGTTTTGCTAATAATAATTAGCTGAAATCATCGGTTGGATGGTTGATTTCATCTTTTTTTTGATATTTTCTTATTTTGGATTTGATTTAATTTTTTTCAAAATATTTTTTAAAATATATATTTTAATTCATACGATCACTCATTTTAAGATTTTAATCTTTTAATTCTATATTCATAAAAGTTTTGTTCATGAAGCATCCATGTTCCTTTGTTATGTTTTGTTTTCAGTACAATATATTTTATTTTTAAGTACAATGGATCATCTTTCATGTTTGGGTGCCCATTTATGCTTATCGATCGCTAAATCATCTACCTTACAACTCACATAGCATAAATACTGTGACTCGTAAAATTATCAATAATTTTTTTAAATAAAAATAATTTTATTGAAAACTATCTATAAAAAAATAATAGAATCAGATACACTCTCATCGCACACATTAAAATTTAAATCTTAATTTTTTACTTTAAAATTATAATTTTGATTTCTACCTAAATGCATCAATCTAAAATTTTATATTGATTTATAATCCGTCCACTAACTTACTCATTTAAATTTAATCAATACTTCTTTGTTTTTACTCTCCTATCCAATAATTAGTTTTAAAATATAAAATCCAATCTTTTATATTTTTATTTTCTTTAATTTTAATATTTATTCAATTCAATAGCATAATAAGACTTCAATAAGTCTTCAAACTAAGGCAATATATTTTATTCATGAATCATATAATCATCTTTATTATCATCAAATATGAGAGTTTGGAGTTTTAACAATTTTTGGTGCAAACACATTTGCCCAAGAAACTAGTGCAATGTCCTCCATCGCACTGGCAATTTGGTCCTTGGCAGTTCGCTGGGCAGTTCTCCCTGCGGCATGTTACTCTACAACCATGACTGATGAGGCATGAGCCTGAAAACCGAGCACTTGGATACGTACAAGTGTCTGCCTCAACCACCACTGTACCCATCTCTTTTAAAACAAAATATACAAAACTTAGTTAAAAATTAGTCAATTAAGCATATAAATTCTTCAAATATACACATAAAATCAAGGAAAACCATTATAATTAAATATTAAAATATAAAAAAGAAGATGATAGAGAATGAGGGAACGAGATGAACCGAAGGTCACACTGAGGAACAGGAGAAAAAACACAACTAGAGGCATTCGTTGAAAACACTCCATTGCAATACAATAGTTAACACAAAATTTAAGAAGAGAGCGGATAGATGAGATGAGAAAAAAAAACAAAAAGACTAATACCGTATATATACGTTGAGGAATGGGTGAGAAATGATTAAAATAACTTTCCATAAATAATTCTTTAGTGTATCCTTAGCAAATCTTCTTTTTAAATCGGCAATTAATTTTTTTTATTTTTTATCCATTCCTTTTCATTAATTAGGCTTTCCATCTTTCACCCATAGCTATCTATTCCATTTTTTATCCATTCCTTTTTCTTATTACAAGGCATTAGAAAGTTATTAATAAAAAAATTAAGATATTCCATCTTTGTCTAAGGTATTCCATTTTTAGCATAGTATTTTAGTCTATCTTTACTATATCTTCTTTATAAATTAGCAATTCACTAATACTATATGTATATGTATAGGTAGAAGAATGTGTGGAAAATGACTAAAATAATTTTTATTAATAAATATTTAGTTCATACTTAGCTGTATCTTCTTTATAAATTACTATTTTTCATTTTTCACTTGTTCCTTTTTCATTAATTTGTCATTCCATTTTCACCCATTCCTTTCTTTTATTGTAAGGCATTAGAAAGTTATTAATGGAAAAAAATTTAGATATTCCATCTTTAGCATTTGATATTTTAGGTGCCACATGCTTCCTGGCATTTGATATTTTTTGCCACCAAAAATTACTTTTTATGCATTTTAACCTAAATGCCATTAAATTTTGATAAGTAATTATATATCATGTCATTTATTTTAAATGCCATTTTATTTCAATATTTTATGGCATTTATGCTTTGATTAATGGCATTTATCTTAAAAACCATTCTATATTTAATTTTCAAGGCATTTATATATGGCAGGATCAGTGTAGGTTGTTTTACATGTTTAAAAAATTATTTTTAATTACCTCATCTAAAAAAAATCTCCATGCTTATATAGCTTTTTATAAACTTTTAGAAAGCTTTCTTTAAAATCAAGCACATCCACTGGGTCCTAGCTAATGGGAACTCACAACAATGGCCCCAATATCTCATTAGACCTAATATTCCAAGTTTGTCATTAAATATCTAATACCTAATATAATAGTTTAAAAATCTCACCATGCCTTACTATACTTAAAAAAGTTCCTATACTTAAAATAACTAGCTCAAGAAATGTTCAGGACTTGGGGACTATCTAAAACTCTCGCAGTGTTGCCAATATACGAATTTAGAATCATCCACATCTCATAATCAGTAGTTTCTGGCACTAATGCCTAACATGTTAGCATTGGACCCTACCTAAATGAAGTGTGATAGGTTAATAGTTTTAGAAACATCATGTATTAGCTGGTTTTTAGCTTGTTTGCTGCTTGATCATAGAACATTAATGTAATGTTTTATCACTAGTGGAAATGAGAATTAGATTGGTAGGCGGCGAATTATATGGTGGGACATGGTTGATTTCAAATTTTTATTTCTTTTATATAAATCAATTTGCTAAAAGAAGAAACTTTTTTTTTTTGGTCAATATCATGCTAGCAATCCTAGAAAGAAAATTATTTCCGGTTTCTCTGAAACCACATTTCTGGTTTTTTTTTTTTTTTTTTTTAAGATAAAGGAATTGGTTTTGCATCGAAAGTTCCTTCGAATCTCTCTTTCCTACAAAAATGATGAATTTCCGAGATTTGAAGTTTCGGTATTTTCTTCTCAAATTTGTTCATCATTTCTTTGTCAAAATAGCAGCTTTATCTTTTCTTTTCTTTGATCCCAAGAAAGTATCAATAGAATTCACGAAAACCCTATCAACCAGCCAATGTTAAGCCTTTATCGGAAGGTCTTTACATGGTGTACAATCCGACCACCATACCATGCCCCTCCTAGGTGGATGGACGATGCACATAATGGTGGCGAGGGTGGTGGTGAGGGTCAGTTGATCGTGGTGGCCAACACCAATTCATCCAGCATTACGCGACAAAGCAAAAACAGAACAATGGTAGCAGTGGGGACGCGATGAAATCAAAATTTATTTGCTAATAATCAATATAGTTTTTATATCATTTTTAAATGCAACCAAAACATCTTTATTGAATTAAAAATGCCAATTAAAATATTTCAAATTTAATTCAAATGATTGCTATAGTGCTTTTTTTAGCAATTATAAATGCTATTAAAATATTTTAATTAAATATTTCAGCAATTGGGTGACTAATTGTCAGTGGTTACTGGGGAGCAAGAAGCTAATCTAATTAACAACATGGGATACATCAGCTCACCATATGGTGACAGAAGTCATGCAGTCTTGAACTCAAGATTGCAAGAAAGTCCTGGTATCATTTTATACAAATAAAATATTTTATAGGGACCTCTCCCACAAACCGTCTAACATGACGAGCTACTAGTTTACGATCATCCATCATGGTATGGCAGAAATCATCCCTTGATGATGTTGCATGATGATCAATTAATTTTTTTGGTCATTACGTATAATTGAACAAATAATACCTCGACCTTTTTTCTAAAGAAAACAAAAAGGGTTCATATCTTATAGCGAAGAAAGTTGGAATGAATGGGAGACCGGAGAGGTCTTTGCTAAATATTACAGTAAAGTCTAGTTGCTCTGTTATTAATTCTACTTATATATTTCAAGCCAACCTCCATTTCAACCTCAAATCTTTTATCAAAGTATTGAAGCAAAGTCTTGTTTATCCTATTCTGTACTCGGTTTAGATCACATTTGTTTTAAAGGGCGGGTCCCATGAGCCTTCGTTATTAAAGCATAGTCCCCGTTCATTCTAATTTATACTCAATTTAGGTCAAGTTTCACCTTTAATTGATGTTATATTTTCATTAACAAAATTTAGGCTGTTAATGGTTTTAAACGGGAGGTCTCATAGCTTTTATGCTCTCTTGTCAAAAAAATTCTATCCAACTTAAAATTAAAGCTCATCTTAATTTTGAAGCACCTGTCTCCTGAGCCTTTATTAGTGGATTCAAATGTTTTAGAAATTTTTAATTATATTTAAATTTTAAACTGTCCCAAATTAACAAAATGTTGCAAGAATTAAAAGGATAAATGAAGCGATTTCTTAGTGAGGTTGCTAGACATTTATTTAATTATTTAGCATGGGAATTGCATTAACCCTTGGTCAATTTGGGTCAAGTAGGCTTAGGAGCGCGCAGACCTAAGTCTATCTTGGTCAAGTCAAAGTCTAGCTAGACCGACTAAATCATCATGATAAATACACACGCATCGACCTACTAGACTCAAAATATCTTGACCATGAGAAAACTTTCCTTTCTCAAAATATCTCTATTGGAATATTCTATAAAAATTAAATTATATATTTTCTTTCAAAATATATTCTTGTAGCATTTAAAATTGTCTCTCCGAGACTGGTTACAATCTTAAAATAAAAATCTCTCTAGCTATGTTTTGCCTATAGGTGTATGGATTTATGTATCTTCAACTCATTTACAATATCTCAACATATTCTTTCCTCAACCAGATTGTTGAGAGTAGCTCTGATGCCATTTGATGCATGCAGGGATAGAGAGATTAACAGGAAACAAGAGAAAACAAGCAAGAAGAAAAGCAGATGTAGAAATTTAATGTAGTTTGGTTAATTAACCTACATCCATACCGATAAAGATGATATAAATTCCATTATGAAGAAAAATAGGAAATTATAAAGATTGTCTCCTATTACAAACTCTATTTCACAAAATCCTAGACCTATATATACCAATTAGAACACCTCTCTAAAACTCTTCATCTCTAAACTCTATTGAGCCTTGAGTTACATCTGCTTATATAGAGAAGGGAACTGTAGTGCCCTATGTGGACTAGGATCCGTGTCCTAAATATATTATGAAATGTGTCCTTATTGAGCTTGTTAAGCTCAGAACAAGCTCTAGCAAATCTCTACCTTAGCTTAAGGTTTTATAAGCCAACCATCTTAGAACTTTATCATCATCTTTGTTACCATGTTTCAATGAACATCAGCCTTTACAAACTTTAACCAAATCCAATCAATACTTGAGTTTGCCTCTTGAAATCGACTTAGTCATCATATCTGCATCTTCGGTGATAATTTCCCAATTTTTATCTTTCAAGGCCATATTTGTAAAACCTTAAAAGCATTTTAGGTGAAATACTATAAGATCCATTTCATGACCCATCAGCATGTCTTTCCAAGGTTACTCATGTATCTACTGAATACACAAATAATATATAAAATGTTTGGTTAAGTGCAAACTATTTTATACATCAAACTACAAACTGTACTAGCATAAGGCACTCATACCATATGCTCCACCTCCCCCTTGAAATGCATAGCGACAAAAGTTTCCACATATTTGGATATTTCCATATCAAAGTTCTCAATTTTCTTATCGATGTACTTTCTTTGAAACAAGTGTAACCTACCTACTTTCTAATCTCTATAGATCTTTGCAAAACCCAGCCCTAAAGGACTAGGTTTAGAAACCCTAAAGTAAGGTTTGGTTAGATAAACGGATTCTTACAAGTAGTGGGCCTAAGTTTTAATAGGCTAAAAAATGAAGAAGAAGAAGAAGAAGAAAGTTAACGAAATAGGGAAAGAGAAATCTCTTCATCCCTCTTTCCTAGACAAGAAGGAAGCTAATTCCACTCCAAGGAATCCTAAACTTGATGAGAGGACAATTAAGAGGATGTGATTCTCTATAAGTAAGGGACTCTAGGTTTCAATTGGGGCATCATGGGATGGCTAGCTTAGAGGAAAGAAAGGCTTGGATTTGAAGTAGCCATGGATGTGGAATCTTGGGAGTTACCTGAATCACCGAAGAAGGCATCGGAGAGGTAAGTTCTTCTTCCTTCCCCTTAGTTCCTTTTTTTCTTCTAAAACATCGGTCAGCCATCAGAAGGTTGCCAGCAAAGTATTAAACCTACATAAGGCTGGAGGCTCTGCTTTTGGTTCCCTTGTTTCACAAAACAAGAACTAACTTAGGTTATATTCCGACAAATAACTAGCTTGGTATTAGAAAAGACAAATACAAAATATAAGAAAAGAGCAGATAGATGAGATGAGAAAAAAGACTAATACCATATATATATAGGTAGAGGAATGGCTGAGAAATGACTAAAATAACTTTCCATAAATAATTATTTAGTCTATCCTTACTATATCTTCTTTATAAATCACCAATTAATTTTTTTTATTTTAGTATTAAATCTACATAAGGTCGGAGGCTCTACTTTTGGTTCCCTAACTTAGGTTATATTCTGACAAATAACTATCTTGGTATTAGAAAAGGCAAGCACAAAATTTAAGAAGAGAGCGGATAGATGAGATGAGAAAAAAGACTAATACTATATATATAGGTAGAGGAATGGCTAAGAAATGACTAAAATTACTTTCCATAAATAATTATTTAGTCTATCCTTACTATATCTTCTTTATAAATCACTAATTAATTTTTTTTATTTTTCACCTAATCCTTCTCATGAATTAGTCTTTCCATTTTTCACCCATAGCTATCTATTTAATTTTTAACTCATTCCTTTCTCTTATTATAACGCATTAGAAAGTTTTAATGGAAAAAATTAAGATATTCCATATTCATCCAAGTAATTCTATTTTTAGTACAATACATACTCTACTATCCCTCTAAGATATTTACGAATACTTTTGTCTGCTACCTAGTATGTAGGTCTAGGGTTTGACTAGAAACTAGCAGCCAAACCATTTACATAGCAAATTTCTAACCAAGTACACATCATTACATACATCGAGCTACCCATGGCACTAGAAAAGGGAACTTTAGCCCTTTTTTCTATTTTATTTTAAGTCTTTAGACATATATCCTGGCTCAAGGGTTCACCCTTAGCTATAAGAGTACCAATGGATTTATAGTTTTACATGAAAAATATTCTCTAACTTTCTTAATATGAATCTATTGACATGAACACCTAAGTTTCTTTGAATGATCCTTAAAGTAAAGGACATAATCAATTTTACCCATGTCCTCCATTTGAAAAGTGAAGGACAACCACCCTTTTGTAGTAGCATCTCCTTATCCTTTGCTGTCAACATACAAGGAAAGAACGATGAAACTTCTAATGAATCATCTAACAAAAACACAATGGTCCTTTTTGATCATTTTAAACCCATTAGAAATACCAGCTATATAGAATCTCATGAACCATTATCTAGACAACTATTTTAGACCACAGTAGATCTATCGAACTTGCACATTTTAAGCTCTTACACTTTGTCTATTAAACGAATTGCCTGATCCATATATATCTCCTCATCTATCTTTTCATTCAAAAAAGCAATCTTAATTTCCATTTGGGATAATTCTAAATTTAAATATACAATAATAAATAAAATTTGATAGATAGAGGCAAACCTCACTATTGATGAGATGGTTTCCTCATAATCTGCACCTCTCTTTTAAATATATCACTTCCCACAAGGTGAGATGAGAAAAAAAGACTAATACCATATATAGGTAGAGGAATGGCTGAGAAATGACTAAAATAACTTTCCATAAATAATTATTTAGTCTATCCTTACTATATCTTCTTTATAAATCATCAATTAATTTTTTTTATTTTAGTATAAATCTACATAAGGTTGGAGGCTCTACTTTTGGTTCCCTAACCTTGGTTATATTTTGACAAATAACTAGCTTGGTATTAGAAAAGGCAAACATAAAATTTAAGAAGAGAGCAGATAGATGAGATGAGAAAAAAGACTAATACTATATATATAGGTAGAGGAATAGCTGAGAAATGGCTAAAATAACTTTTCATAAATAATTATTTAGTCTATCCTTACTATATCTTCTTTATAAATCACCAATTAATTTTTTTATTTTAGTATTAAATCTACATAAGGCCGGAGGCTCTGCTTTTGGTTCCCTAACTTAGGTTATATTTTGACAAATAACTAGCTTGGTATTAGAAAAGGCAAGCACAAAATTTAAGAAGAGAGCGGACAGATGAGATGAGAAAAAAGACTAATACTATATATATAGGTAGAGGAATGGCTGAGAAATGACTAAAATAACTTTTTATAAATAATTATTTAGTCTATCCTTACTATATCTTCTTTATAAATCACTAATTAATTTTTTTTATTTTAGTATTAAATCGACATAAGGCCGGAGGCTCTGCTTTTGGTTCCCTAACTTAGGTTATATTCTGACAAATAACTAGCTTGGTATTAAAAAAGGCAAGCACAAAATTTAAGAAGCGAGCGGATAGATGAGATGAGAAAAAAGACTAATACTATATATATAGGTAGAGGAATGGCTGAGAAATGACTAAAATAACTTTTTATAAATAATTATTTAGTCTATCCTTACTATATCTTCTTTATAAATCACCAATTAAATTTTTTTATTTTTCACCTAATCCTTCTCATGAATTAGTCTTTCCATTTTTCACCCATAGCTATCTATTTAATTCTTAAGTCATTCCTTTCGCTTATTATAAGGCATTAGAAAGTTTTAATGGAAAAAATTAAGATATTCCATATTCATCCAAGGTATTCTATTTTTAGTACAATACATAATCTACTATCCCTCTAAGATATTTACAAATACTTTCTTCTGCTACCTAGTATGTAGGTCTAGGGTATGACTAGAAACTAGCAGCCAAACCATTCACATAGCAAATTTCTAACCAAGTATACATCATTACATACATCGAGCTACCCATGGCACTAGAAAAGGGAACTTTAGCCCTTTTTTCTATTTTATTTTAAGTCTTTAGACATATATCTTGGCTCAAGGGTTCACCCTTAGCTATAAGAGTACCAATGGATTTATAGTTTTACATGATAAATATTCTATAACTTTCTTAATATGAGTCTATTGACATGAACACCTAAGTTTCTTTGAATGATCCTTAAAGTAAAGGACATAATCAATTTTACCTATGTCCTCCATTTGAAAAGTGAAGGACAACCACCCTTTTGTAGTAGCATCTCCTTATACTTTGTTGTCAACATATAAGGAAGGAACGATGAAACTTCTAGTGAATCATCTAACAAAAACACAATGGTCCTTTTTGATCATCCTAAACCCATTAGAAATACCAGCTATATAGAATCTCATGAACCATTATCTAGACAACTATTTTAGACCACAGTAGATCCATCGAACTTGCACATTTTGGGCTCTTACACTTTGTCTATTAAACGAATTGCCTGATCCATATATATCTCCTCATCTATCTTTTTCATTCAAAAAGGCATTCTTAATTTCCATTTGGGATAATTCTAAATTTAAATATAGAATAATAAATAAAATTTGATAGATAGAGGCAAACCTCACTATTGATGAGATGGTTTCCTCATAATCTGCACCTCCCTTTTAGATATATCACTTTCCACAAGGTGAGCCTTGTATCTATCAATAGAATCATTTGCTTTGCACTTAATTCTAGAAATGTAATGAAGCAATATTTCGGTCTTCAATGAAGCAAGACTTTAATTTTTGGTGAAGAAGGCTACAATGGTTTTAATGGTGCAAAGCTCTAAATCTTTAATGGAGCAAACCTCTGACTCTTCGATAGAGTAGAGCTCTGAAATTTGATAGAGCAAAGCTTCAAAATTGAAGGCTCCAAAAATTTAATAAAGTGAGACTCCGATCTTTAATGGAGCAATGCTCTAGTTTTCATGGAGCAAGGTTTCAAGTCTCTAATAGAGAAAGCCTCCAAGCCTTCAATGGAGTAAGACACTGATGTGTAATGGATCAAGGCTCCGATCTTTGATGGAGCAAGGCTCTAATTTTTGATGGAGGTCTCTAAGGTTTTGATGGAGTAGAGTTCTAGGGCTTCGATAGAACAAGGCTTTAATCCCCAATAGAGCAAAGCTCCAAAAATTTAATGAAATAAGACTCCGATCTTTAATGAAGCAATGGAGCAGATTTTTGATTTTAATAGACTAGTATTCCAAGGTATTCGTTGAAACAAGACTCTAGATCTTTGATTAAGTAAGACTCCCATCTTCAATGGAGCAAAGCTTCAGAAATTTAATGAAGCAATGCTCCTCTTTGCCTTAAATTAGGGTTATGGCTCCTCTTTGACTCGAATCAAGAGCATGCCTCCTCTTAAGCTTGACTTAGCAGTATGGCTCCTTTTTAACTTAACTTAAGAGTATGGCTAGCTTGAGTTAGGAGTATAACTCCTCTTTTAGCTTAACTTAAAAGCAAGGCTCCTTTTTGGCTTGACTTTAGAGCATGGCTCCTCTTTAGCATAGATCTGGTGTAATGCTTCTCTTTAGCTTAACTTAGGAGCATAACTTCTCTTTGGCTTAAGTTATAAGCATGGCTCATCTTTGGCTTGACCTAGGAGCATGGCTCCTCTTTGTCTTAACATAGGTGTATGGTTCTTATTTGGCTTGAGTTAAGGGCATTGCTCCTCTTTGAGTTGAGTTAGGAGCAAGGCTCTTCTTTTGGTTGGACATAGGAGCATAGCTCCTCTTTTGCTTAAGTGCATAGCTTATCTTTGACATGGATCAGGAGGTTAGCTCCTCTTTGACTTGGATCAGGAGCATGACTTATTTTTGGCTTGACTTAGGAGCAAGGCTCTTCTTTGACTTGAGTCAGGAGCAAGGCTCTTCTTTTAGCTTGAGTTAAGAGCTTAGCTTCTATTTGGTTTAAATTTGAAGCAGGGCTAGTCTTTTGGCTTGACTTAGGAGCATGGTTCCTCTTGGTTAAAGAGGCTTGGCTCATCCTTCAATTGGATTAGGAGCATGACTCCTTTTTAACTTGAATTAGGAGCACAGTACTACTTTGGCTTATGAGTATGGCTTCTCTTTGACTTGGATCAGAAGCAAGACTCCTCTTTAGTTTGAGTTAGGAGCAAGACCCCTTTTTTGGCTTGACTTAGGGGTATGGCTTCTCTTTGGCTAAGGAGTATAGCTACTCTTTGACTTGGATCAGAAACATGGCTTCTCTTTGACTTTACTTAAGAACATAACTCCACTTTGAGTAGAATCTAGAGCATGGCTTCTGTTTGGCTTATTTAGTAGTACGACTCCTCTTTGGCTTTACATAGGAGCATGACTCGTCTTTGACTTTGAGCCAAGAGGAAGGCTCCTCCTTAACTTGAGTGTGGAGGAATTCTTTAGAAGATTTTAAAATAAGGTAGAAAATCTAAAGACAAGTTTGTTGGATGAAAATATTTGATTGAGCAATCTAAAGACAATTGCAGCTAGTTCTTTTGCATCACTTGGTTGGCAAGATAAGGTTGTGGCAAATTCAGGAGCTGCTTTGCTGGAAGCTATCTTTGGAGGGGAGTTATCCATTGCTATTTCTTGTGCGGAATGCGGGCATACTGCAAAAAAGTTTATGAGCCATTTTTGGATCTTTCATTACCAGTGGCTTCAAAGAAGCTTCCATCCAAGAATGTTCCACTTGCTATGTCTAAGAGGAGCAAGAGCGAAGGAGATGGAGGCCAGAGGGCTGGAGGAGAGGATGCTGCAGAAGAATCTCCAGCAATTAGAAGGCAAAAAACTGAAAATCCTGTATTCCATCATTAGAGCAAGGTGCTGCTTTGGGAATGGAAGAAGTATTCATGGGAATAAATTATTATGAACCAACTGTAGGTGCTGGATGGGGCTCATTTCATTTCTCAAATGTGCAATACTCCCACAGCTCAATATTTGTATGGTGGGCTAGTCATCCAGGGTGACAATAATTCACCATGTACCTGAGGCTCACAAACTGAGATATGCTCCAAGGAGAAAGTAACATCCATACATTTCTGTGGTGAGAGCTCTGGCAGAGGTGAGAACCTTTCTTCATGCATTCAAGATTATGGTGTTATATTACTACCCTATGAAAAGCTTGATCCAACTCCTGATGAGATAAACAGAATGGCTCCAAATCAAGAAAATGTGGCTTCTCTAACTCAGCATGAGGTTGATGATACTGGTGGTCCAGTGTCAGCTGATAGTTGCCAAGCTTTATTCACCAAATCTGAGCTTCTTTTTCTTTCTCATGAACATGCATGGCATTGCGTGCGGTGTTACTGGTGTTTCTCCACTTCATAATCTAGAATATGGAAGAAGTAAAACAGCTTCGCTTAGCCTCGGAGAGGACATTGCAAAGATGGATGGCATGCACACCTCAAAACCTTGTTTTAAATGTGGAGAGACCTGTTTATGCGCACACAACCAGGGAGGGATATTTCCCGAAATGCATTTGGCCTTATTATTGGAACAATTGGATGATAAAACTTGCAAATATGGACAAGCTGCGAACAAGCAGAGCTCAGAGTCATTAGACCCCAACCCCACATTGGTTGATGACCAAACTCGATGTGATGTTTTACACAAGGATGAAAATTAATTATACATCTCAGTATTTATCATGCCCGGTTGTTTAAGAAAATTCCCTCTTGCAAGAGAGCCTAGGTAATCTTCAGAGGGGTTCTTGCAGGGTAAATAATCAGATCTATGTTGGACATGGCTGTATACTGCTCATCTAAAGAAAGAAATCGTCGGTCTAACCGATAACTTCTACACTTTTTTTTCTATAATTAAATTTCTAGATTTGTTTTTTAATAATAATTAGCTGAATTGTCCGTCGGATGGCTGATTTCACCTTTTTTTTTTTATATTTTCTCATTTTGGATTCGATTTAATTTTTTCTCATGATCTTTTTTAAAAAATATATTCTAATTCATACGATCGCTCATTTTAAGATTTTAATCTTCTAATTCTATATTCATAGGAATTTTGTACATGCAGGTTCCTTTGTTATGTTTTATTTTTAGTAAAATATATTTTATTTTTGGTACAATCGATCCTCTCTCATGTTTGGGCGCCCATTTAAGCTCATCAATTGCCAAATCATCTACCTTAAGCATTATCAATATTTTTTTAAAAAAAGTAATTTTAGTGGAAACTATCTATAGAAAAATAATAGAACCAGATGCACTCTCATTGCACACATTAGAATTTAAATCTTGATTTTCCACTTTGAAATTACAATTTTGATTTCTACCCAAATGCACCAATCTAAAATTTCATATGGGTTTATATTCCATCCACTTGCTTATTGAAATTTAATCAATACACTTCTTTTTATTTATGCTATAACTTACTTTTATGCATCACATGTTTGACAATAGATATTATCCCTTATTCAATAATTAGTTTTAAAAATCTAAACTTTTATATTTTATTTTCTTCAATATTTTTATATTTATTCAAAATCAACAGCATAAAATGGCTGCAAGTCCTTAAACTAAGACAATATTTTGTTCTAAAAATATATGGGCCATATAATCATCTTCATATAATATGAGAGTTGAGACTTTTAGCATTCCCTAGTGCAATTACATTTGCCAAGGAATTTAGTGCAATGTCCTCCTTCGCATATCTGGCTTGTGCATATCTTGTCTTGGCATACATGCTCACAATCTATGTTAAGAAGGCATGGACCTTTAAACGTACCACTTGTATACTTACAAATCTTTGCCTTAACCACCATCGTCTGCATCTCTTTTAAAAGGAAATATGCAAAACATGGTTAAAAATTAGTCAATTGGGCATACAAAATCTTCAAGTATATACTTGAAATCGAGGAAAGCCACTACAATTAGATATTAAAATATAAAAAAGAAAATGATGGAGAATGAGGGAAAGATAAGGACCGAAGGTCATATTAAGGAACAAGAGCAAAAGCACAACTAGAGGCATTCATCAAAAACACTCCATTGCAATAAACTACCTAACACAAAATTTAAGAAGAGAGCAGATAGATGAGATGAGAAAAAAGACTAATATCATATATATAGATAGAGGAATGCGTGAGAAATGACTAAAATAACTTTCCATAAATAATTCTTTAGTGTATCCTTAGCAATATCTTCTTTATAAATTAGTAATTAATTTTTCTTTTTTTTCACCGATTCCTTTTCATTAATTAGTCTTTCTATTTTTCACCCATAGCTATTTATTCCATTTTTCACCCATTCCTTACTTTTGTTATAAGGATTAGAAAGTTATTAATGGAAAAAATTAAGATATTCCATCTTCATCCAATGTATTCTATTCTTAAGAGAGTATATAATCTACTATCCCTCTAAGATATTGAACAATTCTTCCTACTGCTACCTAGCATGTAAGTCTAAGGTTAGACTAGAAATTGCTTACCTAACTATTAACATAACAAATATCTAACCAAATACATATCATTACATAGATTAGGCTACCCACGACACTAGAATATCAAACTTTAGCCATCTTTTCTATTTTTTTTGAAGTCTTTGGACATATATCTTGGCTCAAGGTTTCATCCTTATCTATAATAGTGCCAATGGGTTTATAGTTTTACATGTTAAATATCCTATAACCTTCTTAATATAAGTGTATTGAGATAAGTACAAAAGTTACTTTGAATGATCCTTAAAGTGAAGGACATAATCAACTTTACCCATGTTCTTCATTGAAAAGTGAAGGACAACCATCCTTTGGTAGTAATAAGCATCTCCTTATCCTTATTGGCTAAAAACATGTCATCAACGTATAAGGAAAGAATGATGAAACTATTGGTAAATTTTTCAACACAAGCTAATGTTCTTCTTTGATCATCATAAACCCATTGAAAATAGTGGCAATATAGAATCTCATGAACTATTATCTAGACAACTATTTAGACCATAATTGATCTATTGGGCTTGCCCATTTTGAGCTCTTTCCCTTTATCTATTAAACCAATTGGCTAATCCATATATATCTCCTCATCTATCTCTTCATTCAAAAAACTGATCTTGACATCTATTTAAGATAATTCCAAATTTAAATATGAAATAATAAATAAAATTTGAAAGATGGAGGCAAACCTCAAAATTGGTGAGAAGATTTCCTCATAATCTACAACCTTTCTTTTAGATATATAGCTTTCCACAAGGTAAGCCACTTGCTATTTTAGGTGCCACTTGCTTCCTGGCATATAGCTAAGTATAGACTTCCTCAAAAATATTTTTGTTGCAGTGCCACTTGCTATCTTTATAAATCAGCAATTAATTATTTAGTCTATCCTTAGATATGAAAATATTTTTCTATTTTTTCTATTTTAGGTGCCACTTGGTTCCTGGCATTTGCTATTTTATGCCACCAATAATTACTTTTTATGGCATTTTAATCTAAATGCCATTAAATTTTGATAAGTAATTACATATCACCTCATTTATTTTAAATGCCATTTTATATCGATATTTTATGGCATTTATGTTTTGATTAATGGCATTTATCTTAAATGCCATTCTATATCACATTTAAATCTTGATTTTTCACTTTGAAATTACAATTTTGATTTCTACCTAAATGCGCCAATCTAAAATTTCATATTGGTTTATAATCCGTCCACTAACTCACACATTCAAATTTAATCAATACCTTTTTTTTTTTTTACTCTACAACTTACTTTTGTGTATAACATGAGAGATATTATCTTCTATTCAATAATTAGTTTTAAAATTTAAAATCTAACATTTCATATTTTATTCAATTCAACAGCATAAGAAGACTCCAATGAGTCCTCAAACGAAGACAACATATTTTATCTTTAAAATACATGGACCATATAATCATCTTCATCAAATATGAGAGTTCAAACTTCTAGCATTCCTTGGTGCAAACGCAATCACCGAAGAAGCTAGTGCAATGTCCTCCTTCGCATTGGCAATTTGATCCTTGGCAGTCCCCTGGGCATTTCTCATTGCGGCATACTATAGCACAATCATGACTAAGAATGCATGCACCTATAAACCTACCACTTCGGCGCTCACAAGTCGCTGCCTCAACCACCATCGTCTTCATCTCTTTTAAAAGAAAATATAAAAAACTTGGTTAAAAATTAGTCAATTAAGCATATAAATTCTTCAAATATATACATGAAATCAAGGAAAGCCACCGCAATTAGATATTAAAATATAAAAAAGAAAATGATGAAGAATAAGGGAAAGATATGAACCGAAGGCCACGCTGAGGAAAAGAAATAAAAACACAAATAGGGGCATTTGTCGAATATAATTCATTGCAATACACTAACAAAAAATTTAAGAAAAGAGCAGATAGATGAGCTTAGAAAAAAGACTAATACTATATATATATAGGTAGAGAAATGGGTGAGAAATGACTAAAATAACTTTTCATAAATAATTATTTAGTCTATCCTTACAATATCTTCTTTATAAATCAACAATTAATTTTTTTCCATTTTTAACCTAAACCTTATCACTAATTAGTCTTTCCATTTTTCACCCTATTTATTTCATTTTTTACCCATTCCTTTCTCTTATTGTAAGGCATTAGAAAGTTATTAATAGAAAAATTTTGATATTCCATCTCCATCTAAGGTATTCCATTTTTAGCATATTTTTTTAGTCTATCCTTACTATATCTTCTTTATAAATCAGCAATTCACTAATACCATATGTATAGGTAGAAGAATGGGTTGGAAATGACTAAAATAGTTTTCTATTAATAATATTTAGTCCATGGTTAGCTGTATTTTCTTTAAAAATCGCCAATTACTTTTTTCCATTTTTCACCTATTCCTTTTCATTAACTAGCCGTTCCATTTTTCACCTATTCCTTCTCTTATTATAAGGCATTAGAAAGTTATTAATAGAAAAAAATTTAGATATTCATCATTTTAGGTGCCACATGCTTCCTCCTATTTTATGCCACAAAAATTACTTTATGACATTTAAAATGCCATTAAATTTTGATAAGTAGTTGCATATCATGTCATTTATTTTAAATGCCATTTTATATCATGACACTTATGCTTTGATTAATGGCATTTATCTTAAATGCCATTCTATATCACATTTTCAAGGCATTTATATATATAGCAGGATCAATAAATGATGCGTCACATGTTTGAAAAAATATTTTTAATTACCTCCTATAAAAATATCCCCATGCTAATATAGCTTTTTATGAAAATTAACATTTAGAAAGCTTTCTATAAAATCTTAGAACACATCCACTAGGTCCTAGCTAATGGGAACTGATAACAATGATCTTGCTGAAATCTTTCCTTAAAATTATATACTTTACATAGCTTCGATACCTCACTATGCCTAATATTCTAAGTTTGTCATTAAATACCTAATACCTAATACCTAACATGTTAGCATTTGACCCTACCTAAATTAAGTGTGATGGGTTAATATTTTTAGAAACATTATGCAGTAGCTGGTTTTTAGCTTGTTTGCAACTTGATCACAGAACATTAATGTAATGTTTTATCACTAGTGGAAATGAGAATTAGGTTGGTAGGTGGCGGATTATATGATGGGACATGGTTAATTTCAAATATTTATTTCTTTGATATAAATCAATTTTCTAAAAGAAGAATTTTTCTTTTTCAATATCATGCTAGCAAGGAAGAAAATTATTTCCCGGTTCTCTCAAACCACATTTTTAATTTTTTTTTAAGATAAAGGAATTGGTTGTGCATTGAAAGTTCCTGTTCCTTCAGTTCTCTCTTTCCTATGAAAATGATGAATTTTCAAGATTTGAAGTTTTGGTATTTTCTTCTAAATTTGTTTATTATTTCTTTGTCAAAATAGTAGCTTTATTCTTTTGATTTGAAGGATCTAGCTATTAAGGAAAACTCCTGATCATACATAATGATTTATTTCTTCAATTATGCATCAGTTCCATTAGAGTTTTTTTTACAATTTGTATTTAGCTTTCCTTAAATAATTAGGGTTTTTCCTGATAAATATGTAATAGCCCTTTTGGCTTAGCATGGTGAAATAATATTATTAGTTTGTTTTCTTTGAAGATTTAACCCCCTTGAAGTGGTTATCAGGAGATCTGACCCCTAGAAGCGATCATCTGGAGGCGTGAAGCGATCACAGTTATGCCAAATTTTCTATTATATCTATTATTGCGATCGGCATTTGCAATAGTTGGTATCAGAGCCCGATATCGATAACTTGGTACTCTTCTATCCTTCATCTTATTTTTTCAATTTTCTTCCATATACAAAAATTCTAGTATTGAAAAAAAAAAATCATTGCTTCTTATTGCTACTCTCAAAACTAATCCAGATCCTATAATAATAATAAAAAAAAACTCAACCTTATTTTCTACTTTTCCTTATCCGCACAAAAAAAAAAACCCAATCTTCTTCTTCTCACCAGCTCGCCTCTCTGTCATCGCCAATCTTTCCCATTGACCCTTCGACCATGCCTCCATCAAGTAACTGGAGCCACCTTATCTTGCATCTGACCACATCGAAAGCGTGGTGAGTCCATAACCCACCTGCAAAAGAAAATCTAGCTAAAAAAAAAGAGAGAGAGAAAAAGAGAGAGAAAAACAAAACAAAAAAAAGAAAGACAAAAAAGAGAGAAAAAATAAAGAAGAGAAGAAAAAAGGAAGAGAAAAAAAAAAGGGGGAAGAGAAAGTTGGAAAAAAAAAAGGAAGGAAAAAAAAAAGGAAAGAGAGAGAAAGAAAAAAAGAAGAGAAGAAAAAAAAAGAAGAGAAAGTTGGAAAAAAAAAAGAGAAGAAAAAAAAGAAAAGAGAAAAGTTCTTTCTTATCTTCAAGAAAGTTTATTGTCAAAATCTGAGATATGGCAGAAGGGACTCGTCAACAACAATGGAAGAAGCGCATGGAAAGTGATATGAAAAGCTTAAGAGAGGCAACAGAAGCATCAGTATTCGAGCTACGAAAATCTAATAAGTAGTCAATTGATGCTGTAGCTGATTTAAAAAAGATGATGGCAGGCATAGTAAAGGAGAAGTTTGGAGAATCTTTAAGTAATGTGTATCCAGAGTATCAATTTTCATAACATAAGTTGAATTCTTACATCAAAATATGGGGAGCAATCAAGTTACGAACCACCCGCTTAGAGTTTCCTCATTTCGATGAAGATGATCCTAATGGATGGATCTATCAGGCAAAATAGTTCTTCAGATATAATTTTACCCTTGAAGATCAGAAGGTTACAATAGCTTCTTTTTACCTTGAAAAGGAAGCACTACAGTGGTACCAATGGATAGAGAAAGCCCGAGGCAAGGTTTCATGGAAGGAATTTGTAGTAGGGCTTTGCACTCGTTTTGGCCCAAGTATTTATGAAGATTTTACTAAGGAGCTTACCAAGTTGCGATAGACAGCTACAATACGTGAGTATCAATTTTGTTTTAAGCAACTCGCTAACCGTATTATAGGATTAACTGAAGAGTTTTTTGTAAGCTGCTTCTTGAGCGGGCTAGAAGAAATTAAGCATAATGTTCGAATGTTTTGACCAACCAATATGATCGAGGCTATTGGATTGGCAAAACTCAAGGAAGAGCAGCTGTTTGCTTTACGCAAGCCCAAGGTGAGCCAACCTATAGTAACTACTCCAGTTCCTACTAAAGACTCCACATCTCTTTCTATTCCAGTCAAAAGATTGACATCAGCAGAAGCAAAGGAAAGAAAGGAAAAAGGTTATGCTACAACTGCGATGAAAAGTTTAAATCAGGCCACTGATGCAAAATCAAGCAACTATTTCTTATTGATGATGACTGGTCCCATGATATACCAGAAATAGAGTCAAACAAAGACTATGAGGAGCAGTTGAACAATTTACCTCCCAAAATGTCCATGCATGCAATTACAAGTAACCTATTTCCTCAAACAATGAGAGTCAAGGCAGAATTAAAGAAGCAACCCATTATTATTCTGATTGATTCAGGCAACACTCACAATTTTATTCATCCAGAGCTAGTCAAGCATCTTAATATTCGATGGTCAAACATAAATTTATGGAAGTTACGGTAGCAGATGGTGCTCACATCCAAGTCCATGGTATATATAAAAATCTCCCTATGTCTATACAAGATCTCAAATTCACATTGGATTTCCATATGTTACCTCTTAAAGAGTGTGATATGATTCTTGGGGTACATTGGCTTCGCACCTTAGGATCAATTTCATGGGATTTCTCTAAGCTTCTCATGCAATTTAAAATTCAAGGGCAAACATATACACGAAGGGCTTAAAGATTCACCCAGGGAGACTTTCAATAGCCACATCAAGAAAAAGATGGAGGCTAAAAGAGATTATGCTGTATACTTGTATTCAATACAGGAAAGTGAGCTAGCTCTTTATGAATCAAGCTATCAGAATCAATCGAATAGTTCTTCTACTACATTATCTGAATACTCCATTCATACACTTCATTAAAGTCAAAAACAAGCTCAAGGCCGGACAAATGTGTGATCATACCTCAACACCTTCGAGTTCTAGAGACTAAAACGCAAGCAGTTGATTTTTAGCAATTTTGAAGCTGAATTATATTCTACTAATAGCTTTTTATTTGCTCTATAACCTTAAGGATAAGGTTGATTTTAAGGGGATGAAATCATAGGATTCCCTAATTCTTGAAGATCTTTTCAAATGCATAAAATTCTTTGATATGAAGGATCTAGCTATTAAGGGAAACTCCTGATCATACACAATGATTTATTTCCTCAATTATGCATTAGTTTCATTAGGAGGTTTCTTTTACAATTTGTATTTAGCTTTCCTTAAATAATTAGAGTTTCACCCTATAAATATGTAATAGCCCTTTTAGCTTAGCATGGTGAAATAATATTATTGATTTGTTTTCTTTGGAGGCTTAACCCCCTTGAAGTGGTTATTAAGAGGTCTGACCACCTCGAAGCGGTCATTTGGAGGCATGATCCCCTTGAAGTGATCATAGTTATCCTAAATTTTCTATTATAACTATTGTTGCGATCGGGATTCACAATAGTTTGATCCCAAGAGAGGATCAATAGAATGAACAAAAATCCTAATAAATCAGTCAATATGAAGCCTTTCACCAAAGATCTTTTCATGGTGTACAATCCGACCAGCATGCCCCTCCCAAGTGGATCGACGATGCACATAATGGTGGCAAAAGTGGTGGTGAGGGTCAGTTGATTGTGGTGGCCAACACCGAGCTCATCCAACATTACAAGACAAAGCAAAAACAGATCAATGTTAGCGATAGGGACAGTGATGGAACCAAAATCTATTTACTAATAATTAATATGATTTTTATATTATTTTTAAATGCAACCAAAACATCTTTATTGAATTAAAAATGCTAATTAAAATATTTCAAATTTAATTCAAATGATTTTTATAGTGCTTTCTTGGCAATTATAAATGCTATTAAAATATTTTAATTAAATATTTCAGCAATTGGGTGACTAATGTTAGTGGTTCCTCGGGAGCAAGAAGCTAATCTAATTAACAACATGGGATCTATCAGCTCACCACATGGTGACAGAATGCATGCAGTCTTGAACTCAAGATTGCAAGAAAGTCCTGGTATCATTTTATACAAATAAAATATTTTCTAGGGACCTCTCCCCCAAACCATCTAACATGACGAGCTACTAGTTTACCATCATCTATCATGGTATGGCAGAAATCATCCCTTGATGATGTTGCATGATCAATAAATAGTTAGGTCTCATGAAAAAGCATTTGTTTGATGCATTCTATAACATCAAGTGCATATCCCTTCCTTTGGATGAAGTGGAGCTATGGATTAAAGACCATGATTCTATAACATCAATTTAAAACTTTTAGTTATATAAGATGTTTTAACCAGTCAAGAGCTTTAACATTTTATTTAAAATTCTTATATTTTGTCAATAGTTAAAATTAATCTTTTCCTTCAACTATTGGGATACATAATGATCAACCAATATTAGCACTAAAAATATAGACAAAAATGAAGTATGCTTAACTATTATCATACAGAATAAAAAAAATAGTACTATATGCACAAAAAGAATAAATATATCTTACATAATTTAAAATACTTATAATTAAATTTAATTTTTATAATTTTTCTTAGGTATTAAGATGCAGTGGGGTGAAACAATATCGATAGTAAAAATAATTTATGAAGATAACCCATGTAAAGATAACATATCGCTTCACTTGAAGCAAATTTGTATTTGAATGATTCTTTCCCTATAAATTTATGCTACATATTAGGTTGAAAAAGTAGCAACATATTTTAAATTGTAAAATCTAATTGAAAGTCATATATTTTAACATGATTTCTTTTTAATGGTCATGAGAAATTAAACCTATGTCGATAGTTTAAAACAAATAAGTTATTTATACTTGATAAAATTTAATTTGCTTCACTTTATACCAATGCTCAAGTATGTTGGATGTCGCTTGCAAGCAAAGAGTCTGTGCTTTTGGATGCCAAGTCCTTGTCAGCCTACCACAAAGGACCAGTCTTGAGGGCTTGGAAACTCATCCAGCCATGAGTTCAAAATTGTTATCCTTGTCAAGACCACCTTATACGCTAAGGCTTTGTTACGTCAATCTACTTCTTTGCTCCATCCTAGAAAGTATATTGGCAAGTTAACAATTAGTAAATTACTTGAAGGTGATGTTTGATTGATGGTAATCATGTTAGTAATTTTAGATCACCATGTACATTACCATATTTGGTAATTTATATGGTAATTTAGGTTGTAATATTTAATTTTTGATAATTCAAGTTTACTGCAAATCATGATAATCTGATTTCCATCTAAAATGTGGGCATTCAAGATTACTCAGATCGATAATCTTAATTTTTATACGAATATTTAATAATATTTAATCTAATTATATATTTAATAAGTACTTAGTAATATTTAATTATTTAATATTATATTTATATTTATATATTAAATATATAATATATTAATATTAAATATTAATATAAAATATATTATTTTAAACATGATTGTATATTTATATAATAATATGTAAATATTAAATTTAAAATTATTAATATTTATGACCTTCTTACTTATTAAATTATTTTATTTAGATAATTCACAATATAGTTAATATTATTTATATTATAAATATTATATTAATATTTTAAAAATATAAAATATAATTATTTAAATATATAATATTTTCAAAATAATTTTATAAATAATTCTTGCTTTTTAGTAGAACATTTTATATTCTAGTTAACAAAAGACAACCATTTTAAAAAAAATAACTCATAACAAAATATAATATAATATAATATATATTAAATCTTATATTTCTGAAAATCTAAATTAACATTAGCAAGATAAGCTAAATATGATAATTTTATATTCTCAGTTATTTGATTACTAAGAATAAGATTACTATCAATGCAAAATTTTTGATAACATTATATTACCATAAATCAAATGTCATATTTGCTTCCAAGCATTCATGAAACAAAAAAAAAAAAAAAAAAAGTAAATAAAACCTTATAATTCATGCATATCTATCATTTTACGTATCTATCCATGATCATCCCACATATCACATCCACATTTGAATCTGAATATAAAAATAATCTAGATCTCCTCCGATGCATATATCAATACAACAACCATGTAATTAATCCATGTCGCCAAGTGGATCTCAAGGCAGAGAAAGCGCAAACTTCCAATAGCTATTATTGGATGAGAGGGGCAACAGCTATCAATTGGTCTCTAATAGTTATCAAATTTATTTCAATATTTAAAAAAATAATATAAAATATATTGATTGAGATATTGATTTAATTTTAAATTTTGTAGTATTTTATTAAAATTTGAAATGATGCGAACGGCGCCAACATGATGGTTGGGTCCATCGAAATCTCAACCTTGGATCCCATCCACTTGTGCCGTCCGACCCCGCCCGTTGTGCCGCGAGTCATAAATAAGTCCTGTTGTAATCTCGACACGTGGAATGCATCAACCTTGAGATATGGAAGGATTGAGAACGCGACACGTGACTTTCAAGAGGATGAAAGGTGAAGATAAAGAGCAAAATATGGATCACTACCCAATCTAAAATACATCAATATGATTTCAAAAATTACATATAATTATATATTTTAAATACTATTAATTTAAATTATATTTATTTTAATTATTATATTTTTTAAAAAAATATTATTAAATTACATTCATATGAATTAAAATATTATATTTAACTACTTTTAAATTTATTCAAATTTTACATATATAATTTAATAATATTTAATATATATTTTTAAATATATTAAATTATATAAATATAATTTAATAATGCTAAATAATAACGTATATTTTAATAAAAAATAAAAATCATCACAAACAACGTCGTGCCAGCATGGCCCCATGCAAACCATGACATCGATATATCGACAGATATATATATATATATATATATTAATGGAGCCTTTCACGCCAGGCCAACGTAATACACGAAACGGAGTAAGCCACTTAATAATGTAGCCTATCACGCCAGGGCAACGGAATACACCTAACGGACTCAATTACCGAGTGAGAAAACATCATTCTGGACCGTCAGATCGGTGGGTCCTTTAGGCGACCCCCTTGATCAGATTCGTTTTCTATTGGGGTCCTGACCTCCTCTTCTTAGCTGGCCTCTTCCTTTCCTCTGATTCGGATCCCTTTCCAGCGATGAAATATTAATAGAAGAGAAGCAAAAAAAATATAAAAAAAAAGGGCAGAAGAGTTGTTATTCTCTTTAATTCTATCGAGAGCCTCCGTTCCGATCGCCCCCTAAAAATCTCTCATCGTCTCTTTCCCGCAAGGCCGCCTCCCCTCGATTTCTAGGGTTAGGGTTAGGGTTAGGGTTCTGTTCGATCTTCTTCTTCGTCTTTGGAGGAAGATTTGAGGAAGGGGTGAGAAAGGATGAGCTTCGAGGATCTTGAAGGGGGGCGGCCGCTGGCGGGGCGGAGGGATCTGCTGAACGGGAGGCAGGACCCCACGCAAGCGGTGGCCGCCGGCGTCTTTCAGATCAACACCGCCGTCTCCACCTTCCAGCGGCTCGTCAACACCCTCGGCACCCCTAAGGATACCCCCGAGCTCCGCGAGAAGCTGTGAGGATATCATCATCACTTTCTTTAATTAGCCTTTTTCTCTGGACTTTGCATCGTTCGTGAATCATCGATTGCTTTAGATTGGTTTCTAGGGTTTATATGCGTCGTTTTTTGATCCGGAAGGGCATCCTGCTTGTTAGTTGTCATTATAATGTCTATAGTTGCTTATTTGATTGTCTGCTTTCTTGAATCAAGATTTGGTATTTGTAAAAAGGAAGGAAAGAAGGAAAAAGGAAAGAAAGAAATAGAAAAAATAAAAGAAAGAAATGAACTGAAAAGAAATGGAAATAAAGGAAAGAAAGAGAGAGGAAGTGAGAAGAAAATGAATGGAAGGAGGAAAAGAAGGAAGAAGGGAAATAAAGAAGAAAAAAGAAAGAAAATAAAGAAAAAAGAAATAAATGAAATAATAAAGAAATAAAGGAAGAAGAAGGGGCGAGAGATAAGCGTACCTGTCGGGATGGCCATCGTGACATGGCAGGACAGTGGGGACTGAGGCACTTCCATCCCACAGGATTTTAGTTTTATTTATTTATTTATTTTATTGTTGTTGTTGTCATCTAAATTGCCTCTAAGACAAGTATTTTTAGAGGTTGCCTATGTTATGCTGACCTTTTGATTTAGAGTAGATATGGACATTGGTATGTCACCTAGACACAATTTTATAAGAAGAAATTTTTAGGTAAAAAAGGATCCAGTGCTTAGATGCACACCTGCACTTGACACAGGAACCCAAGTCCATGTAACATAAGGGGGTGGCTTAACATCAAGTCATGTGGAATTGTCTGCAATTCAACTTTTAAGGGAAGTTGCGAGGAGACAACAAAAAAGAAAATTGAAGGCATTTCTCTGTCTTGATACCCCTTAAGGGTCACCAGTTTCCATTGGTGTTCATTTGTATCTTACTTGTTTCTCGACATCCATTTTAATCATCACCCTTTATGAAAACTACAGGCAAGGACAAAGACAAGAAAATTTCATCTAGACTCTATACTTTTCCAATTTAATCATTAGATTTGATATTAAAGAACCTTGATTCTACATGGCCATGCACATTTCTTTTTAAAGATCAATTTATAGAATTTTTAATTCTTATATATTAAAATTGACAATATTGATTTCTCTTCAAGGAGTCTTCAAGTATTCGTTACAATCATTGCAATCCATGGCTATGTGAAATAGTTGCATTATGGTTTTATTCACTCAAATTTGTGCGAGAAGTATGTGGACAACATTTATCTCACTTTTTTGAGGAGTGAGCACAATAGATCTAGTCTTTATTCTGACATGGTAATTGGCATTGTGATATCCATATTATAATTATCCAATGCCACATCTCCTGGCTTTCTTTTTTCAAAAAAAATTGTCTTCTATAGGTGAGATGCAATTTTACAGGTGTTAATGCTTCACCTTTATCATGGCTTCATTTTGTTGTGTAATATATATGGTACGAGTATCTGAAATGTTTGGATAACACCCTTTTTCCAGTCTTCATGCTTTTTTTCCCTTCCCTTCAAAATTGCTGCCTTTGTAAGACCTTCTGTTCTAATCTAGGTGTTTTAAATGTCATTTGCTTGATGAACCAATTTTTGATTAATTTGTTTTCTCTCAGGCACAAGACAAGGTTACATATTGGACAACTTGTTAAAGATACATCAGCCAAACTTAAACAAGCTAGCGAGACGGATCATCGAGCAGAAGTTAGCGTGAGTGTTTATAACAAATTATTGTTAAACTGTTTGTCTCATCCATGTCATTTTGAGATGTATGTTTGAATTTTTAACTGTTTCAAAACTTATTGGCTTTCCATTGAATAGACCTCAAAGGGTTCATCACGGATTGGATCTTGCAACTTCTACCTAAATTTATAGTCTCTGTGAAAAATTTTTCTTCAATCTGACTGTGGGTTTGATGTTCTATGGTGGAGCTCTATTTAGATGGACGATGCCCGAGTCACAACTGAATTGGTTGTGCTTAGTTTAGATACAGTTCAATTTTGCTTGATGTGATCTGACCTAGACCCAATGCCTTGGATTTTTGACTGGGACTAGAAGTGTACGTACTTGGTGTAATTTTAGTGTCATTGTTGGCCTGAAACCGGGATACATCTTTATCTACCTGATTTATCTTCCACCTTACTGAATCTTTAAATCACATTGAGGAAATTGAGTTTTGAAGAGCTCACAGATGTTTGAAAATCCATTCAACAGAATTGAGAATGGTATTTAGTTTTAAGCGACAAAATGAATGCACGTTGTGAACCTTTCCCACTTATTTCTCAGTGATCCAGATTTCCTAACGATAGTGCTTCATATGCATTGACATAGTTCTTTTCTTGTTCCTCATGAAGCATTTTAAAATTGTCTTATTACTGTTGGGGAATAAAGTATGCACAGTCAAAGTGTTTTTTCCCCTTTCCTGCCAAGGACAAGCTTTACAACAATAAAATTTTAATAAACAATGAAAAACACTTTTTATCTTTATCCTTCCATTGTATCCTGGAATAAAATATACTGGATATTTAAGTACTGGAGTAAAAAACTTTGCACCTTTTGCCCTTTACAAGTGCTTTGTGTCTCACCTTATCCTTGAGCAAAGCCCTATTAGCAGTTCGTTCAGTACGGCATACCCTTAAAAAATATAACCTGTGAAAATTTTTATGTTGTGTTTGTGGTTTGCAAATAAAGCAAATTTGAATAAGTTCTTTTTATTTCTCTGTATTCTTCTGCATTCAACTTTATCCTGTTTTTACATCAATAAGTTTGTGATTCTGTCTAGTTGGAAACTGTGAATAAACTGGAACAGCTGCAAATGTTATTTGGCGGATAAGTTGAAATAAATGAATAAAAACTAACTTTTTGGCAATTAGAGATGAATTAAACTCTCTCAATGGTTGAATCAAGTTACTTGACTGTCCTGCTGGCAGAATATATCTATGCTGGCTAATGTGGTTATGTTCCCACTGGCTCAAATAAAGTTATTCTAGTTGAATGCAAATTCGATTTTGTGTTTGGCTGAGCAAGTCCCTAAGTCAGCGCTTATTCAGGGTTTTTTTGCAAACCATAGACAACTTTAGCAGCTAATTGTGCTAATTGAACTTTTAGTTAAATCTATTTAAGGGTTTGAAGATGGTTATGCTCTTGACCTGTTATTCACAAGCTAGTTCTTGTCAAATGATGTAATGGTCATGATTGTAATCTCTGGTGTGTGGTGTTTAAATGACCATGGCATGATTGCAGCTGTTCTTAAACTTTTGGCTATATAGAGGTGAAAGACATTGTATATATGTTTCACACTAATAAGGCCTTTTAAACTATTGAACTGCATGTCATGGTGATTTTCCCTTGAACCTTGTGATTCTTAGACATTGAGTTTCTAACTGCAGGCAAGCAAAAAGATAGCTGATGCAAAGCTTGCAAAAGATTTCCAAGCAGTTCTGAAAGAGTTTCAGAAAGCTCAAAGGCTTGCAGCTGAGAGGGAAACTGCTTATGCCCCTTTCATTCCCCAAGCAGTTCTTCCTTCAAGGTACATTGGTTGGATTGATATACTCAGTCAGCTTGTATAGGTTTCAAATTGTTACAATGTTTCAGTCATGTGTGTGTATTTTTGGTTGTGCCAAGCTATTTAGCATAAAATTTATGTATTTTCACTTGTTTTCATTGGTAACTTGTAGTTACCATAGCAATCAGTATATTTATAATGGCGAGTATCTCCCTACTCCATTATCATCACATGATACGTTTGATCTATATGCCTCGCCGATCATCTCATTGCTGTGGCCTGGTTACTTTTGTGCAGCTATACAGCTAGTGAGATAGATGTCAGTGCTGATAAAACAATTGAACAGCGTGCCCTGCTTGTGGAATCCAGGAGGTGAGCAAGTCTTTGAATTTTATTCTTTGATGCATGATAATAACATAGTTTAATCACTATGTGAAATTGTCATGATTGGCACAAAAGATCCATGGCACTGAAATTTAGACATATCTAGATGCTGTGTGAGATGTCATTTGGCAGTGGCACTTGAACATGCAACTTTTGAATTGGTTGAATTGCTTTTTAAAGTCATGTTCGTTGTCCTTGCTATGACAATTTTTTCAGCATTTTGGGAACCCAGCTGCCTGAGAGAAAAATCCTGTATTGTTGCTCTTTTTCTTGGCATTATCAATGTTTGAGTTCAACCTCTCTCGTTTTTGTGAATTTCACTTATAGTTTTGAGATGGGTGCCATCTATTCCTGGATGGAGATCATCACCCATTGTCTTCTTCCCTGACATGCATCTCTGACAATTCTAAACCGATGTTGGTGGTTTTTATTTTTTTAATTTGAATTTTATGTGGCATTGTAGACAAGAGGTACTGCTATTGGACAATGAAATTGTTTTCAATGAAGCCATCATTGAGGAGAGAGAACAAGGCATACAGGAGATTCAGCAGCAGATTGGTGAGGTGAACGAAATTTTCAAAGATCTTGCTGTGTTGGTTCATGACCAAGGAGCTATGATTGGTAAGTTGTACATCCTAGCAGTGCCATAGGAAAGGTACTTATGGCTGACTAATGTTGCTATGTCGCCTGCATCAGATGATATCGACTCCAACATTGAGAACTCGCTGGCAGCAACCACACAGGCAAAGACTCAACTAGCAAAAGCATCCAAAACACAGAAGTCCAATTCCTCTCTGGTATGTTTAATTCACCTAATATATCCAGTTTTGGTATAATCTGGCATCCTTTTCTACCAGATGATATTTCTTTGTGCAGACATGCTTGCTCTTGGTAATCTTTGGCGTTGTGCTACTCATTGTGATCATAGTCCTTGCAGCATAATCGTCAGAAGTGGGAAGTCACATCTGATCAATGGTTCCAAAAAGATTATGAGGGATTATGTATGCTGTCAGGTGGTGTGGTAGTCTTGGCCTTGTGGAGGTTATGGCATATTGACATTCGTTTATGTTAATTAGTATATATATAGAGTGCAGTGGTTTTTGGTGATGTAAAATTATTCCGGTTGGTTTGTCTTGTGGTTCCTTATCATGTCAGGGCAAGTGTGGAGGCCTGGATTTGTCTGGGTGAGGAACTAACAGCTGACTGTTTAATGATTAATATATGCTAATAAAATGAATATTCTTTGATTATGTCTCTCTTTCTAACCGAGGTCGAGGGAGTTTCTGGCACTCATGAAGCTTACAATGTATTGTTGTTTCATTAGCCAGACTCCTTACGCCATGTGTATCCTGCCTGCGAGCCGTTGTTGCGTTTCTTAAATGGTTATTATTGGAATAATGCAATGGTGACCCAAAATCTGGTATAAGTTACACGGGGGTGTAGGTTTTTGTTGGCCTGGTTGTTGACGCCACTATACAGAGCTAGCTAAATCTACGAGTCCTTGAGCCAATCGGCAGGTGAAATTTTCACGTTGCTTGAGCAATAATCATGTTAAGCGTAATTGAATGATAATAAATGTCTAAGAAGAAAGATTGACACGTTCGAGAACATATATGATTGTTAAAATTGCTTGAAAAGATTTTAAAGCTTCTAGTAGTAAAAAGAGTATTGCTTCTAAAAAGATGGAAAACAAAAGTATGGAATGGCAATCTCCATGTGATTTTTCAGTAATTTATTAAGAAATGAAAATGCATAACAATAATATCAAACAGATGTTTCTGATGATTTAGCGGTTCAGAATTCAGCATGGCAGTGGTTTCCGTCACTGCAATTTTTTTTTTTTTTTTTTTTTTGTTCGGAATAATTTAAGCATGATTATAATTTTCGGAGTTGAAAAGGAGAGTGGAACGGCGGTGGCATCCGACGTCGATTTTGCGGGATAGTTGGGTGCTAAGATATTTCAAGTCTCGATTTGAGGTGCCTGTTATGATGTTTGGACTTGTAACTGCAAAGTTTGATTGATTTGTTACGATCGAGATCTTTCCGAGCATGCGATATCTCATAACAGATTATTACAGAGGATGATCACGATCAGCGGCCGTAAACTCGAGAATCCGTGCTTACGAGATGGACTCAAAGGCGGACTTCGACTCCGAGTCAGCACCAATGATCGGAGCGTCGCTGACCTCACGACCCTATTCCTCGTTCGTTAGACTGGACGGCTGAGAAGAGCGGAAGGGACCCTTCACTCATTGGAAGAGAGCGATAAAGTCTGACCGACGGCACGCCAAAGAAAGACAGATGGACCCCTCGTCGCTGAGGAGGTGAGTGTTGTAGGGCCACTTCTCGGTTCCGTTCTCAGCACCACTCGTCCTCCACGTGTCCTCATGGCTCCCTCCCCGTTCCGCAACGTGTCCTCTCTCTCTCTCTCTCTCTCTCTCTCTCACTTCCCTCCGTACTCACTCGCCAATATCCATACCGCATCCGGCGAAAGAAACAGTGCCATGAGAGCACCTTCCTCGCTAGCTCCATTTTCTCATCCTCGAGGTAATCTTCCTTTCTTCCCATTTCCCGCTCTCTTTTCTCTTCTTCTTCTTCTTCTTCTTGCTGTTTGTTCACTCTGTGGCGTCGAGAATCCCCTTCGTAGTCCGAAAGCAAGTGCTTCTGAATCTCTACCACCCCTTTTCTCGCTCACCGGCATGCAAATCACCTGTTTGTTAAATAGACCGGCCACCGTTTTTTTATCTGTTCTTAGAGTGAAGGGATTTATTTTTGTTTACTCTTCTTTAATTCGATTCCGGGGGCGAGTGGGGGAAGCCTCGCGCCACCAGTGTCAGGCTTCAGCTAGTTGTGGAATTGGAAGGCAGATCAACTAGCTGTTGGCATGGATGTTCATGGCATGCGAGAAAGCCTGTAGCTTTAGTCTTGTACTTATTCTTCAGCCTGTTACATTGCTTGGCATGTCTGTGCTACCTGACAGGTGTGGAATGAATCCATGTGATTGAACGAGAGCATATCGAAATCGGCGATGACACTCTCCTCTCCTCTTCATGGTGGACCTGACTGGATATTGTCTTGATGTAATCACGAACATGATATTTTCTGTGATGAAGCCTCTCTCATTGGTCCAAGTTGTTTTGCTGCTTGCTGCGAGAACTGTCTGTTTTATTACCCTCGCATGGTGGCGGCTGGTGAATCTGATCATCAATTTCCAAGTTAATATGTTCTGGCAGATCATGGTTTGTTCTGTTGCTTTCATGACCCTTCCAGTCCGGATATTAACTGCTCTAGAAAAGGAGAGGAAGGTCGGTCATTGTTTGGCTCAATTTTTTAAGTTTATTCTTTGAAATACTGTGCATCATTTTCCTAGAAGAGTTATAAGTGTGCTCGTTGATGATTCTGCTAAGATCCTTGTGCCTTTTCTCTGTTCTTGTGCTCGTTGATGATTCTGCTAAGATCCTTGTGTCTTTCCTCTGTTCTTGTTTAGCCTGTTGACCCCTGATTAAGTGATTGACAGTGGTGCTACTTCATCTTCTATCATTGTAATGTTTTTTGGAAGGGCTACAAGTAGGATGGACATGATCTGAACCTGATCTGTTTTATTGATCCATCAGGTTTTCAGCTAAATCATGTCAGATATAGCCCAAAAGTAAAGCATAGAAAATGTGAAGACAAAGTGTCTTAGTTGTGACCGAATGTAGTGTGGAAGAAAACGGCAATTGCGGTAACATCTAGGCATTATTAATAACTCATCTGGTGTGAGATTAGTTTCAGCAAACATGTATGCATCATCATTCAAAGCACATGAATGACCTATAATTTAGAAATTATTAATTACATGATGCTAGTTTTTTGAGTATGAGGAGGATCGGGGTGCTTGTGGATAGCACATTCTACTGGTTTCAGGCCCGTCTTGTTTTAGTTTGGATTTCATGATCCACATTCAATTCATATCTTATGCCAGTCATGTTTTTGATCCAAGCCGATTCAAAATAACCTTAGTTCAGATTGGATAAAATTACCTTTGGGTTGGTTTGAAACCAGAAATGGGTCAGTTTGTCTGCTTGTATATATAAATATTTAAATCTGGGTTCCTATATTCTTATGCTGCTTTAACCAATTTTATTATGTAAGTCTATCTGATGCCATTATTATAAGCAAGTATTCTATGCTGTAGTGTAAAGAATCTTAGAGCCAAGAGTGTAGAGAATTTGGATGAACAATGAAGAATAAGCAGCCCATTCAGAGTTTGTAGTAAAATTTGGTCATTGATGCATCAATAGCCTTCCAATGTTAGAGCTCATGATTTATAGGATATCAAGAGAAGATATGGATGGCAGGTGAAATGATAGGAGAACTTTGAAAATTTTGGAAATGGAGAGTTTGGTTCAAATGGAAATTAGAAAACCTGAAAATGCCAGATTCTTGGTTATTAAGGGAGGAACTGGGATAGTAGGAGATACATGTAAAAGGCTTGAAGGTGGTCTTGTTGCATGATTGGAGATTTTGGCATGTTTGAGAGATGGATCGTTAGTGCAACAAACATGTAGATGCATCTTTTCTTTGAAAAATTGGAGGCAGTCCAATGTTATTATTAGAAAAAGAAGGCAGACATTATATATGCTTAGAATTCCACCAGAACTCCCATTAAAAAGTGAAATGAAAACTTTCTATCTGCTGTAGGAGGTGTGGAAAAACATGGTGATATGTTGTTAAGGATGGTAAGAAGGATAAGAGTACCCTCTCATAGGATGGTGCCACTAATAGTGGAAGTACTAAGCACTCCGTGAATTGCATGGCAATATGGAGTTAAGCAGCTTGAGACCATATAGGAACAATGGTTGATGGTGCAAAGAAAAAGTTGCAATTTTGGCAGCCCCATCTGTTAACATGCACATGAATGAGATTAAAACCTATCTTTTTCTTGGTCTGTAGACTTCCACTTTTGGGCAAGCGGATTCATAACAAGGACTAGATTATTGCAGTTTTGTGTCCATAGTCTTTTGGTGACTGCAGATTGCATGTATCATGTCATATTGTGCCAAGAGTTGGCAAACACAAGCATGAAAATGTGTATCTTTTTTGTTAAAAAAAAAAAAAAAAGAGCATCTAGCTAGCCAAATGCCCTACTTTATTTATTTATTTATTTATTCATTTAAAAAAGAAGGCTAATCGATATATACTAGTGTATGGACATATATGCAAATAATAGACAGCTTATGATTAGCACTTAGAAATCTATATTTGTGAATCATTCTAGAATAGTAGAATCCTATGCTATTTTCACTTTAACATGTTCATTAAAGTGATCAGAGATTAAAATTATTTAATTATTTTGTAGATTAACAATAGAAATAGGCTCAAAATTTATTTTAGAAACATTAATAAGCTTATCAATATTGCTACTACTACCACAATCACTACCATCGCCACCCTATCTCTTAGCTTCACCATTATTGCCATGGCCTCTATTACCACCACCAACATCATTGCTACCACCTCAACTTCATCGGTGCCTTTACCAATGCTGCTGCCATTGTTACCACTGCCGCTAAGGCCTTCACTTGGCCATCACTATCATTGCCTTTGGTCACTACCATCATGTTTGTTTTTTAAACATAATTCACTATATGAAACATGATTATATTTTTTAAAAAATTAAAAATAAAATAGAAATAAGATTCTTATTTTTTATTCTTGAAAATAAAAAAATGAAAGCGATGCCAAATAACTAATATATCTTTTATATATATATATATATATATATATATATATATATATATATATATATATATAGGAGCGAGGATGGGGCAAGTTTGGCTAAAATCAAGGTGAGGGCAAGACTCGAACCCAAGTCCTTTGTACCAACCCCGCAAAGACTTTATCAATTGCATTAGTTGGTACCCTCAAGTATATGTCATGCAAAAATTTATGTATCCATAGTAGATAGTTAATAAATTTATAAAGATCCACTGCATAGAGCTTTAATAAAAAAATTATTTCAACAGTAAATTAAGTTAATCTTTCAAAATATCCTATCATGTTATGGTGATGTGGGACACAAAGGAAATTCAGTCTGTGTTTGTAAAAAATTGGCCAAATGGTCTGGATTTGTTTAGATGCATTAGAAGTAGTTCACCTTGGTGATTTTATCTGCAAAAATAATTTCCGAAATCATGTGACCAAAACAAAAATTTAGAAAAAAGACTGATTTTGTGAAACATATATGCTACCAATCAACAAATCTAGAAATAAGTTTAACCATTCTAAACCTTTTTTTTTTTTTTTAAAATACAGGTTTCATGGAAACCATGGTTTGAAGTACTGGACCATATCAGTCCATACCTGGCTTATTGGCTCGTGTCGATACAAAATCAATGTTGGGTATGCTCCTTACTGAGTGTCACTACCTAGAACCAGACCGCATTGACATGGTGCCTGTTTAGTACTGGTGCAAAAGGTAGTACTGCAAATCTTGATGGAAATCAAATTGAGTTTGCGGTAGGGAGTTAATGTGGAAGTAGGTGATCTTGAAGTTAGCTCAGCCAAGGTTTTCTATCTTAGTACTGGATTCCTTATCGAACCACACTTATACAATGTTGGTATGCTCAGTATGCGGGTTGGTTTAGAGGTGTGTACCGAGTCTTCGTTCAATACTAATATGGTATGATATGCTCGGTATGGGGAGATATTCCCTGATACAGCATACCATTCAACACTATAGGTAGAATAATGTAAAAGAAATGTATTTTGAACACTCAACAAGAAATGTGTTGGAGCAGTTAATCTGTGATGCATGTTTGAAAAGAAAAAGTCTAACTAAGCAGGTTCTTACTGTGAGACAACTGTGGGAGCCTCAACCTAATGCTTGTTAGATCTGTAATGTCTGATGCATGCTGGTTCTAACTACATTTCTTTCTTTCTTTCTTTCTTTCTTTTTGGATCATGTTTCTGATCTGCGCCCTTATCCAAATATGTTTCATCAAATCTTGGTATTTGCTGCTACAATATATCTCTTTGCTTTTATCTACTAGTTATTTATACTGTATTAAGTCTTTTGAATCCTCAATCATCATCTATAATTACCAATTTCCTTTTTTATTGCTTTATTTGTAGTTACTAGATTTGTGCCCTTAAACTGGTACGATTATATTCTGTCATTCTGAACAACTGCATCTACTTTTTTGTTTTGATATCATTTAGGAAAACAAAATCATGGAATGTATTTATCAAAATAGATTTTTTTTTTTTTCTCCATTTAAAACTTGTGGATGAAGATTAATGTTGATAACGTACAGCTACAAAGTCTCCTTAGCGAGATGCAAATTCAGTTGCAGAGCCTTATCTGGGAAAACAAGGGACTTGATGAACGACTGCGAACAGCTGTTAAAGACCAAGAGGTCATCGGGACAATGCTTGAGGAGATTGAAGAGGAGCACGAAAAGGCTCTTGCTAGAATTGATCTATTAGACAATGAGGTGAGGTTTGATCCTTTTCAAATCCCTATTATACACTATGATACAAATTATTGTAGGAAAATTCAGCTACTCATTTAATTCTTGAATTTTCCATGAGGAGAAACTAACGTAAATAATCTGTCACATCGTGGAAACATGGTTCTTAAACTTTGTAAAACCTCAAATCAAGTTTGGGTTTCTTTGCTTGAATTGAGCATGATCTGGCCACTTCAAGTTCAATAGGTTTAGTGCATGTTGATTCTTAAATTTTTCATCATATCAGGTCAGAGTATTGAGAGTACAGTTTTTTCTGTCATTAATGTTTCTTCTCATTTATCTTGAATTAGTCAATTGATGTGCATTGAAAAATAAAGTTTTACTCATGATAGCGAGTGTAATTTCCCTGAAAAGTCAGGTATTTTAAGTCAGTTTTGCTTACAATTCTTGCACAGCCTGGTACAAGGGATGTTGGGTATGCTTTCTTCTTTATTTTTTCATTTTTTTCCTTTGATTTTATACTTTCTTTCCTGTTATTTTATACTTCCGGATGGGATTTCTCTTTGTTTTGGCTGGCTTATCCTTTGGCAGGTTACTTCACTGTCAAAAGATAAAGTTTTTACTTGTAAGAGAATGTTCCTGTCAATAAAATAGTTGGATATTTTGATTTAGATAAGATAACATGTATTGCATGGCCTAATTCAAGAATTCTGAGTATAGTTTTATTTCCCCCTGTTTAATTTTTTTTCAATCAATTTCACTATTCTGTAGAGGATTTACTTTCTCCCCTGGCTTATCATTTGTGTGAATTAATTTGTCATTAGAAGAAGGTTGTTCTTGTTTGAGAGGGAGCCCTTCATTGAATTCAGGTATCTTGACTCAAGTCATCCTCATGTCTTGCAAGGCCTACTACACATGCAAAATTTTTATTTTTATTTTTATTTTTTTTTATATGATATCTGTTGTGGTCTCTTTCCATATTTTCCATTCATATGTTCTCGCTGTTGCCTATCAACCTCATTTTGCTGTTTTCTTCCTCTTTGGCCTCCTCCTCTACTGCTGTAGCCTTCCTCTTTGACTGCCTCTTCTTACATTTGGCTTTACTGAATCCACTCGTCTCATTTGCTGTTCGAATAATATAACTGCCTGATATTTTTCTGTCTATACGCTGGTCATCTTTTGTAATTGTTAGATTTCTTCTCATGGAAAAACCTGCAATATCAAATGTAACAGCATATCTTGAACTCTTATGGAAACTCCAGTCTACAACTCTTACAGTGTAGAAGGTCAGAACTGTTAGACAAAACAACATCCCTTAATCAACAGAGTATGTTACTGACATTTTGCATTACCATATGCACCTAAATGTGGCCAATGCATGATAGAAAATTATTAGACAAATTTGCATCTCTTAGATATCAGACAATACAATTTAGACTTTGCCGAATTACATAAGAATAAGAGTAAGTCAGAGGAAGAGAAAAGTCAAAGAAGAGTAGCCAGGGAAGAAGAGAATGAGGTGAGGTTGTCAGGCAACAACAAAAACATGGATAGAAAACCCATCAGGTACCATTTGGAAAAAAAGAATTTTGCAAGAGGTATAGGTTCTGCAACACAAGCAGATATCAGTCAAATTAGCTGACTCAAGTCATCCATTCTTCTCTCGCGTGCATATCAATTGTCAAAATGACAAGATCACAACTAAATCTCTGTATATATGTTGATAATTGCTTGTTTGCATCTCTCAACATGTCAAATCCAAGATAGCATTACATCATATTTCGTAAGGTGCAATGGAAACTTAGAAAATGAAAGTTTTGCAATAAAATGATATGTTTAGTGAAGATGCAGTCATTGTAAACCTTTTAGACAAGATATCATAGCCATAAAAGAGGTTTGATGAAACCTGGATTCCATGTTCCTGGATATCATTGTAAACCAGATTTCTTCCATTACATCAGTCTTAGTTCTCCCTAGAGTTTGGATTTCAGGAACATGGTAAGGCATGAAATCGCAAATACCAAGGGATTCATTGTGGTCCCACCTGAATTCTTAGGGAACTACACATTGATGCTCCATATCTGAACTGTTAGGAAAGAATAAAAGAAGAGCCAGATGGGAGTCACCAGATTTCTCAACTGATCACCTGCCCTGGATGTTATCATACTAACTGCCTACGCTATGGACAGTTGCAGGATCTTAAAGAAGAGAATATGCGACTGAATGAAGTTCAGGGAAAAGCCGTCTGGAATTGCAATGAGAGTGGAGTAACCCAAGGCACTCACTATGCTTTTCCTAAATGCAGCCTTAGTTACAATGAGAGTGGGATGAACCTCCAGTTGCATGGGGACTCAAGGTGCGTTGGTGAAAAAGTTAAGACTCGGCAGCAGGATTTCTCCAAAGCTTGTGGTTCATGCTCTTTTCCACACCAAGTTGTTTCAAGCAATCTAATGGTGGATGAGGCATTGGAGAGACAAAGGGTTGTAGCACTTTCCCGGAGCCTGTTCAGTGCTATCTTATCACTTCTTGTTGGCATGGTCATCTGGGAAGCTGAAGACCCATGCCTGCCGCTGGTGGCAGCATTATTTACGGTGGTAGGGCTGTCCCTGAGCAGTGTGGTGCAGTTCTTGTCAACCATAAAGAACAAGCCGGCTTCAGATGCTGTTGCCTTACTGAGTTTAAACTGGTTCATGCTTGGTACTCTCACATACCCAACTTTGCCCATTGTTGCTCATATGTTGGCACCACAGGCTATCAAGTTTGCTGACCGGGTGGTCAGCTGGCTCGGCTATTCCAACTAGCCTAATAGTTTTCCTATGAGGCACCAGGTGATCTCATTTGCTCCATTCAAAGTTGGAGTTGTAATTTGTGGTAGTTTTTCTTGTCCAAGTTGGGTACAAAAAGAAATGCTATACTGACCTTTGAAAGTTAAGTAGCCATGTAAATATGGATGTTGAATTTAGACCTGATGCGGTGCTTTGTGAGCAAAGAGCTGAGCACGGATTTATCACTGTTGGCTGTTGCTGTGATTTCTTCGACTTATAATTGTTGGCATCTTCGGTTGATGTGGACCTCACTGTAACTTTACATGCATCTCAGCTTCAATCCTTTTAGTGAAGACAAATTTGAAATATCCTGATTTGTGGTTGTTAGCCTTCATCTGGCTCGGTCAGTATCAATATAAATATATATATATATATATATATATATACTTTTATTCCACAAACTTTTACTAAAAATTTATTTTATTCTTTAAACTTTTAATTATTTTTATTTAATCTTTTATGTTTTAAGAATATTGCATTCCTGATATTTCGGAATCAGTTAAAATTGATAGAATAACTAAAATTTTAATAGAAAAGAAGGGTGATATATTAGCTATTTAGTCAATTTTAACTAATCTTGTTAGAAATATAACATTCTTAAGGTACGAAAAGCTAAACTTAAATAAATTTAGAAGCTATACTTTTGGTTTTCAAATTTTTACTCAAAATTTATTTGAATTCTTAAATTTGGATTTAGCTCTTTATGTTTTAAGAATACTATATTTTTGATATGAGATTAGTTAAAATTGGTTTAATTAGCTGATGTGTCAGTAGGAGTAAGCTTTCAGTGTTCATATCAAGTGGTACGTTAGTTACTTTGTTAATTTAAGATGATAAGTTTATTATTTCATCAATTTTAACTGAGGCTTAAATTGGAACAACTGAAGGTTTGAGAGTTAAAATGAATTTTGAAGAAAGGTTTGGGGTTCAAAAGTTAGCCTAAAAACTATTAAACATCATCCATCAAATTATTATGGTGTGATATAAAATTTAATATGGAAATTAGTACTTAATCCGAGTGATAGGTGCGATCTGACTGATAATAGATGGGAAATTAGTACTTAAACTGATGCTACCAGTGATAAAGGTCTCGTAGGAAGCAAGAGCAAGCAGCATCGTTTTCGTTAGCCCCTCACCTGGACGAGAACGGAACGCAGGATTGTAGGCCTTGGACAGTGCTTCTGGTTATAATTTGAGTGGCCACAGAAAAATCTACTTATTTAGCCCCTTTGGATCTTGGTGGGTTAATTTAAGAGTAGGGAAATAAGGTTATCATAAAGTCCCTTATGATGGTAAAAAGAAGTTCACAAAGGGGAAAATAAGGTTTTCGAAAAAATAAGAACAAGGAGAATAGGTCAATTAAAAGGACCAGGATTAGGGATGTTTGCTTGCTTGGGATTAAATTTTGAGGTCAAGGCGGTAAATGGATGGGTATTTTGCAAGATGGAGAGCTCATTAGGTAGAGATTAAAATACTACTTTATTTGAATATTTTGTATGTTTGAAAGGAAATATTTCTAATAAATGATTTTAGTTTAATATGTGTGCATCAACAATTTATAATGTGTACATCATATATTTCGATGATAATCATTCACCACACATTCTCTTGATAATTGTATGCAACATTAATAATCGTCAACATTTGTGGCTTGTGGTAGATATCATTAGTTGTGGGTGGTGTTAGAGATATGGATAATGGTAAATGATGGTGAAGATTGTTGGATATGATGGGGTCATGATAGAAATCAATAGTAGTAATGGGCACTAAAAGAAATCACCGATGATGAGAGATATTGAAAAAGATGACTATAATGGAATGTAGTAGCGTTATCATCATGATGGATACCGATGGAAATCATTATTTATGATAGCGATGGAGATCGTTGAAGATGGTGACTATTGATTATAGAAATTGCTAATTATGGTGAGTAGTAGTGAAGGTCATAGACAATGGTAGATAATAATGGATATTGCTAGTGTTGGTGGGTGGTGATGATCATTCTTAATGATAATATTAGTTCTAGAGAATGAAGGCAATGATGAGCAAAGACAGAAACAGATGGAAAGTAGCAATGGTGTTGGATGATAGTGGAGATCATCAACAATAATAGATCATGGAAGGATGGTGTGAGGGGTGGTAGGTGGCTAGAAGGAGGAGAGTTCTCTCCTCCCTTTCTTCTACTTTTTTTCTCATATGTTATTTTATATATAACTTATATTTTCATTTCTCTTATTTTTTTTCTAGCATTTTGAGATGACATGATGAGGGAAGAATTTTGATCCAAAAAAAAAAAATGAAAATAGGCATTCCTATGAATTGAAAAAAAAAAAAATCAGAACATAATTTATCACAAATGAAAATATGATGATCATCTTTGCAAAAACACCTTAAAAAAATAACTTGAGTATTTGGGAGGATACAAAATCTAAAACTTAAAATGAACTTGATTTCTAGCTTTAGCATATCAAGATATATAAATAATTGTCCATCCTTAGCTCCAAAAGTTCATGGAGTAGCTCTCATTTATTTCTCTTTGGATTCCTTTGCCAGAAGCCTTTCAGTTTGCTCAACATGGTGACAAGGACAAGGGTTTCATTTAGCCATCCTCTTGCATTCTCAAATAACATAATAACAGGTTTTTTTTTTTTCACTTTCTTTCCTTTTTCTTTCTACGATAAAAGAGAAGAGCAGGAGCTCGACGCTACTGTGAGAATAAATTTAGTTGTATTTAGTTGCAGAGCTATCATAGCATGCAATGATTAATATTGTACAGAGTACCATTCCAAATGTTTGTGAAAAAAACAAACATACTCCTATGGATCTCTTCATTTAACGTCAATGAGGGTATTTCTGATGTTCCAGTCACCTCGAATTTAAACAGAGGCAGCAATTCTACTCATTTGTAGGATTGCATCAGTTGCCAAAAATTGCTCTGCCATGAAGAAGCACAGGCACAAGCACTCAGAAATCCATGTGCTTGCATTGAAGATTAAATTGATCATAACCCTCTTAAATCGTGATATCAGGCTCAACCACAGCTATATCGTATTGTTGCTTAGGCTTCTCTTATAGATAGAGCAGAGGTAGTAAAATTGAACACAACACATAAATATGATTTATATGCTATACAAAATAAATGAGTTTAGATTGATTTTAAGCGGATTCATGTCGTAAATATGTCGATATGATTATAACATAAATGATTATATCGAATAGTAAGTTGATCTGCCAACCTAAAAGTAACCTGTTTAGGATCTATTTCATTAATGATATATTAAGTAGGTCGTATTAAATAAGTTGAGTCATATCCATTCATATTAAGCAATTCATATTTATTCATGTTGGGCGAACCATATCGTATCAATCTAATATGATTTATTTATTAGACAAGCAATGTGTGTCATATCGTATTACCCATGTAATAATAGCATCGTATTCGTGTTTGAATTTTTGATATGATTAATTAACCGTGTTATATTCATGCCAACCCATATATTGTTATATTTTATCTTCGATGCGACACAAACACGATATGGAAATACAAATTACAACTCCTAAGATAGAAATGTGCATAGATCAGGTTAGATTGATTTAGAGATTTTTTTGAAATCAAACCAATTTAAATCGATTTCTTAAATGAAAATCCAAATCGAACCAAACTAAAAAAAAAATTAGTTTAGTTTTGGTTCAGTTTATCGGTTTGTCTGTACTTGCTTTAAATGATCATAAGATTTTTCATTGACAGCTTAATTATTCATAATAGAAAAGAACATAGCTTTCATACAGCTCAGTTATTCATGCATGTCTGTGGCATTTTAATTTTAATTATAGTAGAAATTAAAGTCCATATAATTTATACATATAGTGCAATTGAGTTTATATTGATTTTTTTTAAAAAAAAATCAAACTGAATCGAATTGATCTTTCTGATTTTGGATATTTTTAAATCGAGATCAAACTATGAGACAAAAGGAACTGATTCAAACAAATCTGGATCGATTTTACTGTTTAGTGGGTTTTCTTGCATGTCCTTGCTTTTAGATAATACAATCTGCTGTCTGGGTCTTCAGCTAGCCTTTGCTCTCATTCCACCTTTATGCTCTCTGGCCATTTTTGCTGTAACACAAGCATGCATCTTGATGCCCCACACATGTGCATGGTCTTAGCGTCCCTCCTTTAAGCGTTCCACCAAACATTAGTGGTTCGAGTTATGATGATGCGACCGCAAATAAAGCAGTCTGGAAATGCCCATATGATATGTTTCAGTCTAGGATTCTGGCTTGCCGACAGGCTTAAGACACAGAGCACAGGTGAGTTGGCCAACCGCCAACATCATACCATTCAAGAGGCTGGCTTGTCTGAAATTATTGTCTTTTTCTGGAGAAATTTTTCTCTCCTTTTAGTTATATATGTTTTCCTCCAAGCTGGCATATCAATGTTAAAATAGAACAGGTGAATGTGTTAGAACGTTGGATCAATCTTATAGCCTTGTAAAGTACTGAATGTCATGCAGAGTGAATTTAGTTTAGTTTATTAAAAGAGTTTTTAGCTTCAGTAAAAGGATAGTAGCTCGAGTAATTTTATTACTTTTGTTTGCCTATATGAGTCGTAGCTGGTTTTTGAAACCGACTCCCACTATGTTCGTTATGTGCAAATAGAAAAGAAAAGAAAAGAAAAAAGAAAAAAAAAAAAAAAGAAAGAAAGAATGATAGTATGAGCATAGATCAAGAGAAGATTCTGATAGCCTCTTTCTACCTTAAAATATCATGATATGAGATGCCATGTAGAAGCAAAGTCCTCGATCTGTGATCTTTCATGCTCCCATAATTGCTCTCTACCTAGGATTTGCTTCTACTTTGATTGATCAAATTTTAACAGACAAAAAATGCTTAGATTTTACTTGGGGAAGGTATCAAGTGATCATAGATTAGATTGGCAACGTTAACTTTTTTTATCTTAACAGACAAGAAGATATGAGGTTTACCACAGCCTCTAAAAGTGGTCCAAATCCAGTCTCCTATTGTGTACATCTCTCTCTCTCTATGTCACTGTTTTCTTTAATTAAGAGATACACAACGGTAGCATTAATCCAAGGAGCAACCTTCTCCATCCGTGGGTTATTCACAACCAGAAGAAAGGACAAGGTTCTTTCATCCATTAAAAAATCCTGTCGTTTCTCTCGGGGGAAAAGCCGGGGGGGGAGAAGGAAAGCTTTAGCCCGGCATGTGCTATTCAATTAGATTGATTGAGATTGTCAGAACCCAGTGACCCTCCTTAAATATTGCCTCAGATACATTGATGTGGCATATGATGGCATGCTTATCCCATTCTGAATCCAATAATGCAAGACTGGCAAGGGCTGGTAAATTAGAGTAAGACCCAATGGACATGTTATGTTTCTTCTTCTTCTTCTTCTTCTTCTCTTTTCTCTGCACTCATCTGTCCCAATCCCAGCAATGCTCCTGAGCACTCAAAAGGTATAGTACTGTGAGAGGACCAAGAGTAATAGCCAATCCTGACCACTCTAAAGGACACGGCAAATAAGAGTTACTACAAACAATAAACATGAGCATCCTGTGGCAGTGTGGGTCTGTCCAGAAGAATCAATACCTTACTACATCAATCAGCAATTCAAAAGAATCCATTGGCTTCTACATAAATTTGTTGCAGCTTCCATCCCAAGCTTTAATCAGCTTGTACCTAGGAACCAAGTCCTTTGAGTTTATTCCAAGAACTTTTGTGTAGTGTCTTTATTGTCCATATAAACAGCATCTCTTGGGAGACACGGGTCCATGTGGGTCCACCTAAAGCTCTCCGGATAACCAGTTTTCTAAACCAAGACAACACTTGCAACCATCAGCAGAAGCATCTCATTTGGAAGTCAGATCTTATCAAAAATTTTTCCCATGCAACCACTTTTTTTCATGAGCAAATTATTTTTCTGAGCAAACTGGCACTTCAAACATCTAATTATGGTGTGATTGATAACATCTTAAGTATGGTGTGATTGGTCAGCTTGTTTGAAGGTACTTGTCAGGACACCAACAATTAATTATTAGCTCAGTTGATTGGCATCTCTTCCCTAAATGCTTGTTCCAAATGCTAGGTATTGCTCAAAAAAGAAGGTAGGATGATAGGTCATCCATATCCTCCAGGTATAGTTCAATACCTCAAGCTTAATCTAAGTTAGAGCTGCTTCATTTCCCTTAAAGTAGGTGCTTGAACATCTCCAACAAACATGATCTGCTAGGCTTGTAGAACTAAGTTGCTGGCTGCAGTGGCTACAATTACTGGTGTTTCTTGAGGGCTTTAGAAATGCCTCTGTGTAATAATTTGATCAGAGGGAAGTAGAAGAAAATTAAACAACAAAGTAAGATGAGTTAAAAAGGCATTTTTTTGGTTGCAGAAAGTAAGGCATCTGCTTAATATAATTGATGCAAAGGTAAAGAAGTGAGGCATTTGCTTAATTGAATCAATGCTAATGTAATGAGTAAGGCATCTGCTTAATTGAATTAGTGGTGCAAAAAAACAAAGTATGAGGAGCAATGGCATCAATAAAATTTCACCATCACTAATATTCTTATTGCCCCATGCCTCCTTGAATGCACCCTTATGCTTCAAGTGGCATCAAAGCATGAACCCACTTCCATTCAAACTTTCCAGACATGCTCCATTATGTTATTCAGGAATGGCAGGTCAGTGTATTGCATCTCCAATTAAAGGATGATCAATTACAATTGAGTGTAGTGTAGGTTAGGTAATAAAGGATTGGGAAAAGACAGACTTGTGGATGGAAATAATTTCTCCTGACCCTTCTACTCCTCAAATTGAATACTGTAAATGCTCCTATGGATGTTATTGGTCTAGAGTCTTTGTTGTAGCTAAATAACTCATAGCTGACCCCCCACCCCACCCCAACCCAAAAAAATAAAGAGAAAAACTAATAACTGATAGCATCCTCCAGATAGCAAGCTTTCATTGTTCTTATTATGATTCTTTGGAATCCAATCTCTTGCATAACAAAAGAAGGCAGTCAGCTAGTCCCTAGACCTTGCTACCCTCCAACAACTTGCAGTATCATCAAAATATCCCTTTCAGAAGATTATTTTCTCTTCTCGATGGACGACTGAGTCACATTACTAAGTTCAAGGCCATTGGACCGAAGGATCATAGCTGTTACCCTTTAATGGGCTTCCAACAACCTGCCAATAATAGCCACAAAGGGAACCAATGGAGCTTTGACATGTCTGCTGTCAGCTTAATAAGAAAACAACTTCACACAGCTAAACATGGAGAGCCCACCGAATGCTTCCCCACCAACACCAATGCATTCCAGTCAAGGAGAGAACAGTGGGCATGTGTGGGGGGAAACCAACTCCTTTCTTGTTTGGACTGGAATGAATACAAGGAGATTCTATATGACTCAAATGCCTCACCTGCTGAAGGATCAGGCTTTTTTTATATAAATCTTTCAACAGCTGGCTATTTCCACTTTCTAGCATCAAGAATAACTCGGAGTTGTAAATATCCATCCTCCTACTCTTCTCCAAATGAAGCATGAGAAGGAAAGGGGAAAAAAAAAAAAAAAAATGGTGTCGGACATGAGGATCAGCTGTCTGGACCAGAACACCAGAAGTGAATTAAAGACCCATCTAGCATGCTTTTTAACAGGTACCGAAGACAGGAGGATTTATAATTTATAAAGCTGAATGCAGATCAAAAGGATGAGAGTTCCTATCAGTTTTATTGGAAAAAATATTTGCCATCAGTTTTTATACTTCTCTAACTTCAAAAATATCAGCAAAGAGAGGCCTCAATAAGAATGCTTAGTAAATACGGATTTAAAAAGGACCACATCGCATAATGTGGGGAATTCAGTATGCAGTAAAAATTCGAATGCAAGGCAGTTACCAGCCTGTGGCCTTGTGTAGGGCTGTGGCCTTTCTTAGGTCCACTTGGGGCCTAGCAAATCAAACTTGGAAAAGGAGAGATAAAGAAAAGGACATCCAAAATCTCTTCGTTGCAGACCAGAATCAAGTGAGTGCAACAAGTCATAATGTTGGAACTTCACGAGTATGTGAGCATGCGAGTGTTAAAGGAAAAAGGTAGAAGATGGTTGACAACCAATCCTGCTTTATTATCAGACCAACTGATGCTTATTGATTCAGAAATAGGTGATGTAATCTATTATCCTCATGGGGCAACATAGTTTATCTATCATTTGACCCTTTCACATGGACTATAATAGGATATACCTTGACCCCAAGTATCCAAAGAAATATTATTGGATATTTATAGATCAGGAGAGTGAAAAAAATTCTTTCCACCCATATTTCGAATCTCTCAAAAGAATTTTAGAAAAAGAAAATTTCAAAAGTAAGGTTCTAAGTCTCTTTTTTTCTCTCATTAATTAGATAATAAAATTAATTATAATTGCGCTATTTATACTAGTAAGATCTGTGCTTATATAATGTACATCAAATTTCTCTTGTAGTAAAAAGAGGCCACAACTTTCCTCAAGCAACCATTACTATTAAAAATAATTATATAAAAGTTAATTTTTTCTTATAATTAGATATTAACTTCTACATCAACTTTTTTTTAACTATTTAATTTAACTTTACTTGGACTATAAGTTATGCTTAATCCAACACTTTCTCAATAAAAATATTTTTATTTTGACTTAACTATTTGGAGACCCAAATATTGTCTTATGGTCTTACTTATTGCGTGCATTGAACTTATCAAGAATGGATATAACGTTATAAATCTCACAAAGTTATTCAATCTTAATAAAACAAATACCTAGGGCAGATGTAACATAGAGAAGTTATAGTTTCCAAAAATTTTGATTAGTTATTTAACTTTTGATGTATTGGATTTTTCTTCTAGATCCTATCTAGTCTAAACCTATCCAAAGTTGCCAAAATAGTCTATAGCATGCCTAAAGATCTTTCAAGATTAGATATCTTGATCAATAACATGGATGGTTAGGTTAATTGCTCTCATGAAGATGCTAGCTCAACTATTAAGAAAGTCTCTTTGTATTTGTGCAAAGATCTAGATTTGAAATCTACTTTCAAAATTAGAGAAAGTTTTGGTGGCAATGGGAGGTTGTCTTATTGTGTAGCCCATTATCATAGGCCTTGTTCTAGTAAAATAAAAAATTACTTTATAGAAAGCAGGAGTAATATATACTTAATGTTAACTTCTTGAAAAATAAATTTAATAATTAAAAATTAATGATGAACTATTCAAATGCAAGATTTATATCATTGAATATAATTCATAATACAAAGAAGAGTTAAAAGTAAAATTTATATATATTTCTAGTCTCTAACCTAATCAATAAAATAATGTCAAAATATATTTTTTTAGTCATATGATATTATATTTTACTATAGTCAAAACACAATAGATTTGAATCCACACTTATTTTAAGATGTTTTAATCATGTTCATAAAGTGGATTTTTAATTTATATATCATATTACGTATCTTACTATACTAATATAATTGAAATCATTTTTTTCATACCAAATTGATGAATTATGAGAACATATATAAATTTTAATTTTTAAGTATTTTTTATAATTTGACCATATTTAATGATTTGAATCTTTGATTTGAATATTAATATAAAGTGTGCGGTCAAAGTGACGTAGTGTGAAGAGTGAAGGATGAGTCGATTAATAGAAATTGAATTCAAAGATTAAATATTCAAAACTGAAGTAATTTAGATTTAAAAACCTTTCATTAATAAAAAAAAGTTTTTACTAAAAATAAATTTTTTTATTAATATCTCTAAAGTCAATTTTCATAATAGATTAAGAAAATATATTGGCCACAATCCTAACCCTAATTTGTGTATTAAATTTAGTAAAAAATTAGATTAGAAATAGGATTAAATAATAAAAATATATGCTAGAATTATTTGGATATAAATATAAAAATTTGACTAAAATTTGATATGAAAATTTAAAGAATAATTTTATGAAAACATTTAAATTTTATAAAGTTTGAAGTGATCCTATTACTCATAGTACCTATTAGATATATTTTATATTGCATCACTAACCTCAACGTAATCCCTCGTAACAGCAGCCAATCTAGATTCTGCAGGAGTAAATCATGGCTCAATGATGATTACAGTAGCGATGCTTTTCAACTGGACCAGCTATCTGGCTACCAAGAAAAAAAAAACATATTTCTGTGAAAGGGGTCCTGCCATCAAAGATACTTCACCTATCCATCATGTGATCCATCCATGTAGTCCAAAAGGGGCCGGCCAGCTCCTGAATCACCAAATGGAAGACCTAGAACTCATAGCAGAACTCTTCAGAAAATCCATCTGCCACATCTTTGGGACAGTTTGAAATTTCTAAAATATTGGAGATGAATTGCAGGCTATATCATCATCCATCTCCCCTTTGTTCTGTCAACTGTCACCACTGCTTTCATTCAATTCCCTAGATAATCTTTTGTTACAATGGCATGATCCTCTCTCTCTCTCTCTCTCTCTCTCTCTCTCTCTCTCTCTTTTAGAATATGCTTACTTTGAATTTATTCTGACCAAGTCTGTAGACATGCCACTAGAACAGCTCAGCTAACAAGAGTCACGAGAACTAGTCAAACACCACTTTCGGTGGGTAGATTTTTTAAGTCGATTCTCCCCAAATTGGCTTGACCAAGTAACATATTATATTACCAATGTCCCAGCTTACCTTCTTACCTTGGTTAGCAGCACATGGTTGCACCCTTTATTCTGGGAGGTTCCAAGTTAATTTAAAGCTTTATAGGTGTTCCACTAAGCACTGGACTTCAATAATTCTCACCCATAGAAATTCAGGTATTATAAGTCCTAAATGTTTAGGTGAACCAAGATTGACACTAAAGAAAGAAAGTTTTCATCTTGAAAAATATATATCATATTAGACAAGGAAACATAAAAATTTGAGACAACACTGGTAGCTCCAGCACAAATCATTGAATAGAAGGAGAAAAAAAAAAAAAAGCCAAGTAGCTATTTTCTTATTTTTTAATTACTATGAGGTCAGTATAACTTCTAGCTTGTCATTAATGTTTCAATCATCCAAGATTAGTATTGGCTTGGACTTGAATTTTTGTAGAGATATGGAATGAATACAATGAAGGGAAAAAGAAAAAAAAAATGCCACCACACATGCTTGAATCTACTAACAAATCCGATGCATGGCTTTAAATTCGAATAAAACGTCTCGCTCCAACGTCTCAATCAACTTAACTGAAACATCGATAAGAGTTAAGCTATAGTACTTTTTATTTTATGAAAAATTCAGGATGAATCAATCTTAAGAAATTTAAGACCATGATCGAGTAAATTTTGAACTACATCAGAAGATGGATATCCAAAAACCTTGTCATTAAACTGGGTGACAGTCATGTTCTAGGTAGATGAGACTAAATATGAAATCCTATGCAGAAGATTGATCACTTGCTTGGGTCCACCCATCAATCCTCTTATGTTTAGCATCATGAGAAGTCATAGCCCATGGCTCACCAATAAATTGCACCAACTAACCACATAACTTTATGTCGACAGACAACTTAAGTTTGCATCAGAAACACATCAATGATCATTAGATCCGAGGGTGGCACCTTAGCAAGGAAGAGACGAGCTCAACGGTGAAAGTTCCAGGCTCGGCAACCGACCAAGATCTAACAGTAAGTACGCTATCTACGCCAATGTTTGTAATAACATATGACGTCACCTCTTTCCTCGTTAGAGTCACGGCGCTGTTTACACACAGAGAGAGAGAGAGAGAGAGAGAGATCGCGTCACCAACTTATATACTTATATACCCTCTCTCTTTTCTTTTCTTTTTGTTTTTAATCTTTTTTTTTTTTTTTATTTTTACTGCATTCTTACCTTCTTTCCTGACTTCACCATCTCCGGTGCCTCACCAACTTTTTCACCTACCCTGGCTTTGTTCGTGATTTTTACCGGCCTGGCGCTAGTTTTAACTGTGAAGTTTTAACCCCCACCGTCGCTAGCTTCGCGCTTCTTAATGACCGCTCCGGGCTCCACGAACGAAGTGGACGTGCCACGTGTCTCGATCTCGCGCGTCCAATCCCTCTATATATGCCCCCTTCCCGTGGTCCGCCCCTCCGGCGGCGATTGCAAGAAGCCGAGGGTGAGAGCGAGGGCGAGCGGTAGGGGCATTGATAGGGTTTCCCCGGCCGCGAGCTTTGTGTGTGTGTGTGTGTGTGTGCGCGCGCGTGTGCGTGTGCGTGTGCGTGCGTCTCTCTCTCTCTCTCTCTCTTTCTTCTTGATCTTATCTATTGAGGGATGGAAAGATATCTGGGGTTTTGTTTGTCATGGTCGCCGCCGCCTCTGATTCGCTTGGTGCAGGTCGGGAACGGCTCGATTTTCCCCGCCGGCGAGCTGGATCCCGCCTTGCATCAACTGAATCGGAGCCGGAACGCGACGGTCAGCGCCGTCGGTGCGCCGGTGCACCGGATAATGTGATTTATCTGCTTAAAGGTCAGATCTTTGTTTTCGTTCCTGTCACCTCGTGAGATCCGCCTCTCCTCCGTTTCGATCTGATTTCCCCGTCTTATTTCTTTAATTATGCGTTAAAGTTGGTAATTTTATGCTTAAATTTGCGACTTTATTTAGTTGTTGGATTCGATGAACTGATTATTTCTTGTTTCATGTTTCGATTCTTTTATTGCAAGCACTTACTCTTTAGGTGCTGGATAAGGGATTAATTTGTGAAGTTAAATTGCTTGAAATAGATTATAAATGCCACCTTGTATGCTGGATTTCCTGCTGTAAAGGTCAGATCTCTGTTTTCTCTCCTCATGGGATTTCCTCTTCGTAGTTTTTCTTAGTGATCCGCCAAAAATGGTGTCTTTGTCTCTTGATCTGTGGTTTTATTAAATCGATGGACTCGATGAACTGGTTTTTGCTTTTTAATTGGAAAAAAAAATTAAAACTTTGGGAGTCAAGTGGATATGTATGTCATGTTTTGAAGCTAATTGATTAAATTATGTTGTATATTCATCAGTTTGAAGGTCGCTTCACTCTGCTTCCAAGATGGAATGGATTGGTTCCTCCGATTTCTTGGTTTGTTGTGTGAGTTTTACCTTGTCGATCTCTGAAAGGAAAATAAGAGGTTGATTTGTGTTTTTTTGTTGAATTGCTCAGTTGAGAACTGAGAACTGGTTTTGGCTTCTTTATTGCTGCTTGGCTCTTCCGGTACTTCGATGGATAAGGTTGAACAGCTAACAAGATTTGTTTTGATGGTTCAATTTGAGATTCTTTTGTTGGGCATGGGTTAATGGAATTTAGCCATCTTCTTCAGCAAGTATTATTTACCTACTTGTTTTATTACCTCTCCATCTTAAGTTTTTCTTCTAGCTGGGATGATCATGAGTACCACTTATCTCTCCTCTAGCTATCTATGTTACTCCACTTCAGCTCAAATAGTGTGTCCAATTTTTTTTTTTTTTTTCAATATTCTTGTATGTATAATCAGATTGCAGTGTGAAAACTCGTGGTGCAAGAGTTATGATAGAAGAGATGGGTATTATTAATGTTGCTTACTTTCAAGATGGCAAAGTGTCATCAGTTGGCTTCATTTTTGCCTGGTAGTTTTTAATACGTAACTGATCTTGTTTGCCTCCCATAACAAATGTGGGCACTAAAGAAAATAAAACTTAAAAGGATCTGGAAATGATTGCAGAAGCAAAGAAAATATTATGCTGAATTCCTTGAATAATTGGAGAGTAAGAATCATTAGATTGGGTAGCTGAACTACTAGCGCACAAGGTAGGCAGTTTTCTCTATTGCTTTTTGTTGTTATATCAGAATAAATTTGGATGCATATGGGGTTGGTGTATCATTAAGCCTGTTTGTTCCTCCAATTAAGTCTGCTTGTTCCTCCAATTAAGTCAGCTTTTTTAGAGAGGTTGAAATATTATAAAGAATGCTGAACTTAACGATCTTTCCTCCTGAATTTTAGGCCAAGAATGATATAAATCAGAATCTCAATTAATATCATACAATTCTTTGCATCTGTGAAACCTCCAAATCTAAGCTTTAGCTTGCTATCACTTTGAATCAAATTGCATAAAGGAAATGTCATTGCTTTAGTTGAAGTCAAGCTGCAAATGGCACGATGAGATGCTTGTGATTCCATTGTTTATGATATCATATGCCCATGATATGTTTAGCATTTTTACTTATAAAATAATGGATATTAGCATTCCAAAACATTTAGGCTGCATCTAATTTTCGAGAACATTTTCTTTTTTTATTTTTAATTTTTATTTTTTGAAAATAGTTTTTATTTTTTGTTTTTTGATTTCTAGAAAATGTGTTTGGTGAGTGAAAATAAAAATTATTTTCTATTTCATATTTTCATTATAAATAATATCTTTTAAAGGAGTAAATTAAAAAATTAAAGGAAATACTGCCAACTTCTATAGTAAAATAACATAATATATAATATTATAATAATATTATAATCTTATAATATTATATTATCTAATATTATAGATTATAGTATATATTATAAGAGATAGACTTGGTTACATTCGAATGTAGCTAAGCCTAAATCCGATCACTTATCTTATTCTTGAATTTATACAGTTCATGGATTCCAAAGATGAAAAAGGTGGGGTAGCTTTAGGATCCGTGTAAATCCAAGGATGGAAAAGGTGACTAGATCCTAAACTACATTTGAATATAGTTAAATCTACTTCTATATTATAATATATTATAATCTTATAATCTTATAATTTAATAAAAATTTATTATTAATATTATAATATATAACATGCTAATATTATATTTTTATAATAAAGAATAATACAATTATTAATATAATTAAATAATATATAATTATATAAATAATTATAATTATTAATAATAGAATATATACACTATATAATGAATTTTAATATCATATTAATAATAATATGTTATATATTATAATAATTAATATTATATAATTATAATATATTACTATATAATATTATTATATATTAATAATATATATTATTACTTTTTTAAAAAGTTGTCTTAGGCTCCAAAAAAGTTGCTGTTAAAAATAAAAAGGTATAATATTATTTAACAGTGACAAATAAAGTTTTAATATTATATTCCTTTGTTTCTTTAGTTTCTTCTTTCTTTTGATAAAAAACAGTAACAACATTTTTAGACTATTTTCAGTTTTCTATCATTTTAAAATTTTATTTTCTAAAAAATTATTTTTATTTTCATTCACCAAACACATTTTCACAAGTATTTTCTATTTTCTATAAAAATAAAAATAAAAAATAAAATTATTCTCAACAACCAAATGCACCCTTATTTTCCTTTTCTAATTTTATTTGGCTGCCACTTCTACAAATGTTTCATGTTTTGGCTAAAGCATCATATAAGTAATGATGTGAATCTCTTTTTATTTTAACTCCTACTTTTTCTGCACCATAGTTTTTATTACCAAATTATAGCCAAATGCAAGGGATGAGATCCTCTGGCTATGTGTAGAATAAACATAAATGAAAAAAAAAAAAAAGGAAAAGGAAAGGAAAAAAAAGGGGGGGGGTGGTGAGGGAGGTTCCTCTCATTGCTAAAGGAAAGCAAGAGTTACAAATGTGTTAGCCTCCTTTCAGTAAACCTTATCCTTTTATGTCAGCATTAACAAGGTAAACTCCTTCAAGTTATGCTGCAATTCAATATTGTCAAAGGCATGAGACACAAAGCATCAAAGGTTATATGCTTCTTATACTCTAAAGTGCACCAAGGTGCCAAGAGTTAGGCGTTTCTTATACCCTAAACGAAATGTTTTTATCTAAGTGCATATGAGGCAAACAAGGCACGCTCGTTTGATCTGATTTGATGCACAAAAAAAGTATGTCTTTCTTGATAAGTTTTATTTATAATATTTTTTAAAAAAATATCGTATTTATTAGATTGTGTTGATTTTATGATACTTCATTTCAACACAATTATTTTTCTTATCTTATAAAAATAATTAAAAAATTAAAAAATAAAAAGATAGAATACCAAAAATTATGCTATCATCTAAGAAATAGGAGAAAAAATATCAAGGTACTATAAATTTCAACCAAAAAAGAGGAAGCTTTCTATTGAACTAGTAGACTAAATATATGAGTATATGATTTTTTAGCTTTTTTTTTTTTCCATTGCATGTAGTAAATCTTGCTACATGCATGTCTGTGCTTTGCCTAGAGGCCCCACGATCTCTTTGCGTTTTAAGTATGCCTAGTACTTTTAACAATATTATTGCAAGCTTTTGAAGAAAAACGTATTCTCTCCATGGCACCCAGTGTCTTTTTGCCCCTCTTATCTCTAGTGTGTTCTACTCCTAGAAATTATGATCACAGCGCTGATGCCTTCAGCCAAGGTCCAAAATCTTGATCTTTCAAACCCAAAAATTAGCAGAAGCATCTGTCTTCCTTTTTCTACGTTTCTCTTTAACATCACATCTAAAAAGCAAGAAAAAAAAAAAAAAATGCATGTTAATCATTTTACAAAATAGGCAGACTCTCTGTTCCTTGAGGGTCCCTTGGCACGTGCATGTGATTCTGTTTGCCATCTGTGACTTAAAATTCCCCTCTGTGTGCATGTGAATTGTTCTTTTAAACCGTCTAAGCCCATAGTCTCTTGATGATATTTTTACTGTTTCATACTGTAATTTGTCCTCATGCACAGCAAATGCCTATTCCTTTAATAATAGTTTATGATAATGTGTGGGTAGTTATTGGTTCTTGATATTAGCAGTCATTTGGTATTTATCTGATACATATTTTTCTCGAAAAAGTTTTCTTCAGACCTATTTTTTCTGGTTGACAGAAAATTTATGTAGAAAAATAGTTCTGAAAATATTTTTTCATACTTAGCCGGAAGTAATTTTGCATGAGAAAATGCCTATTTCATTATAATACCTCTAGTTCCAGTAAATTCTTTTATTATTTTTATGAAGCAATTGAATGGATCATGAAGCGATGAAGAGTAATTTTTGGTATTTTGATGTTAAAATATTTTTCAATAAAAAAGAAAAAAGGTCACCGAAAATTATGGACTTCTGCGCTACCAGATGTTGAGATGCCAACATTTTCAGCTGTACGGTTTGGCTTTTTGAGATGGTAACTATTTCGTAGTGTTTTTTAACACAAAGGAACTCGTTTCCAGATGCAAGCTTTCAGATTCCAATAGGTCAGAAGCTTATCTTGCGGTCACATGCTGATGCTGTATGCGAGATGGAACAAGCAAATTGCATGCAGCTTGACTTTGAAGTCACCGCGAGGGAATCTATCAGGTCATACTCGGTCAAATTATAAAATGCTGTAAATAGATTTTCGAGGCATAATTATGTTGCACACATTTAGGATTAGATTCGTAAGGTAAGATTATGTATAAATAGAAGCCAAGATTTGTATCCTACACCTGTTGAATCTGAATCATATGCATGGTAAAAAGAAAAGGAATGGATTTTGAAATCTAATGTCAGATCCAGCATATATATAGCCAGAGACTTCGCATTACTGTTAGCTAGCTCAGCTGGTAGCATATATTTTTGTACTTTTGTTGTCTTGGTGCTGCAGTTCTTGGGGTTTGCTCCATGGTTAGTGCGTGAACTAGGTTTACATATCTGGGCTTATTTACTCAAACGGTTAAGTCTTCAGGACTGGGCAATGACTTCAGATCTATTCTGATAGCCAAGATTTTTTCTCCTTTACTGCTTTGAAAAAAAATATATTTTTTTTTTTTTTTGGTTAACAAATTTTCATTCAAAATTCATTTTGATCGTCAAACTTTCATTATTATATTTTAGTCCATCATATTTTAAGAATGTAATATTTCTAATGTTTCGTTGCATAGAATCAATTAAAATTAATGGAATAGATGGTATGTGTTGCTTTAATGGAAAGATAATAATGCATCGTTTGTTCATATTAAGATGATATATCAATTATTTTATCAATTTTAATTGATTCGAATATTAAAATTATCATATTATTTTTAAAATATAAAGGGTTAAAGTATATTGATTGAAAGTTTGAGGACTTAAAACAAATTTTGAATGAAATTTTAGAATCAAAAGTATATTTTCAACAATAACAACCAAGAAAAAAAAGAAAGAAAGAAAGAAAGAGGAGTGAAGTGTACCTGCTTTACTTGTTTAAATAAATCAGAGAGCGCACAAATAATAATTAGGAACAGAAATGCTTTTACTTGAACTGCACTCTGGCCTTTAAACTGGGAGCCGTTTGTCATATCATAATAGGAGTCTCGCTCCAAGTTCAGCACCTTTTTATCATCCTTGTCTGCTTGCCTTCACACACTGGAATATAAGGGATACACTAAGACACTGAAGGTTGTCACCTGGCACCTAATCTGTTTCAACTTCCATATTCTTCTTATCTTAAATGTGCCTGGTTTTCCTCCAGTAACGAAGGTAGGTTGAAATGGCTTAGATTTGCTTTAATGCTGTGCTCAAACACCAGATACGTTGCCTATCCCTGAAACATAGTTTGATTAGTGTGAAGCAAAAAGTAAGCAGTACCAAACTAACATTTCATGAATGTTGTCACTATGTTTCACCAATCTACAAAGTAGAACTTGTCTCACGTTTTGTTGTGCTCAACTTACTTTGGCATGTATTTTATCAAATGAATAAAATACTTCCTTTTATTCAGACTCTGAATCATATCAAGCCTTCGGCTAACAATGTCCCATGAAACAAGCTTTTCCATAAAAATGGGCACATAATCAGCTCTCAGGGAATGTACTGCAAGTTATTTGCACTAGTATGACAATTAAAGGAACTCATATGCTATTTACCAAAGCTAGTCAAGGTGGTAAGCATGCTTCAAGGCCAGGAGATTTTTAGGAAAACATGAGCAGTAGATTAGTACATGCCCTTTGTCAGACCAGAGTACAAATTCAACAAAAAAGGGTTAGAAAAATCACACAACTCCCAGACATCAATGGCAAGGAGGGGCGGGTAAAAAGACAACCAACTCCAGTGAGATCCTCTCTGGATAAAGCAACAATTACAGCACTAGAAGTCCACCAATGGATAAAATAAGTAATCACAAGAATGTGGAGCGCAGGTTAACTTTAAAATAAAGCACTGACAATCAGTCAATGTTCCTCCTAGATAGGCTCAAGTAAGCCTTCAAAGAGATTCAAGTAGTTAACTATTGGGTCAAACCCTGAAGCAATGGTTGGCTCAGAAAAATAATATCTTCTTGAATTTACCAAGAGTTATGTAAAGAAGAATAATTTAATCAGAGTCATCGACAGAATTCCTCTGCAATCCAAGGATTCATTACATAATCAAAACTTGTGCTAATCAAGAAGTCATTGGGAAATTTGCGAGCTTGAGCTACTGGCCTATTGCTATATCACATTGTGAGCCCTACTCAAGGTGGATCACCATCTAGAAGATCAATAAGGCATGGAAAAACTCTGTACATATTGTCTACACATTTACTTATCCAGTCAACATTCATCATATCGCAGCATCTGGGATGAACAAATCTCTGCAAGCTTGTCCCATCTGCCTAATGCTATATAACATTATGGGCCCTACTCAAGGTAAGTCCAAGATGAGCACATCTAGAATTATCAGTCATACATGGAAAATCTCACATATTGTTGACACATTTATCCATCCATGTACAGAAGCACAGCAATAGTTTATGAGTAAGAGAAATAATGCAAACTCTTTTCGGCACCTCAAGCTTTAAACATGTGAGGATTAATGTCATGATACACTATAGCTTCAGTAAAACAAGATTGGTTGGTCATTGATCTCTTTTAGATGTCCATCACAAGAAAACCAAGTTATTCCTATGTGATTCCGTTGCTACCTCAAAGTGTAGCTCGTGACAGCTCACTGGATCTTTTGTCTGTTTAGCATGGTATATAAACAGCTCCCATTTGTTTGTCACATCTCACCGAGATAAGGAAATGTAATATCAAAAATAGTTCTACATCATATAAAAAAAAAAAAATTTGAAATGCTTATTACTCAAGTTTACCTTCTACCAATTATCTTGCATTTGAATTTTTAGGGTCATATATTTTCGATCCGCTAATAGGTTAATTGGGCCAACAGATGGGCTCAGAGCGTTATAAAAAAATGATCAAATAAAGTTGAAGATTGTAACAATAATGCTCGTTTCTCTTGGCATAAGCCTAAAAAATGTTGCTGAAACAAACTAAGAACTATTCTAACTTGGTGGCCTATTAGCTTTGAATTTTGTGCACAACAGAATTACTTCAAACTTCAGGGCAGAGAGAGCTTGAAATGGGGTAGATATTGTGCTAATTTCATGACATAGATTGATCGCTCAAGAATCGGTAATCTTTCTTCTCAAATAACATTTCATCCAAAGTCCAAAAATCCTATTTCCAACCAAATATGCACACTATCAAAGCCAATCCTTGGAGGAAAATGTGGAGGGTTGATATCAAGTTGATAGACAATCTGTAGGCGTAAAGCTCAAACTATAAAATGAAGATGATGCCATACTTTGTAGAACTATTTGGTACTCATATTTAAGATTGGAAGATGATGTCAAATATTTGATGATCATACAATTTAATTAAGAAACCACAATATAGCAGACAGAGAAGTATAGAAGAAATATTTGGCAAAAAAAAAAAGAAAGAAAGAAATCAACAACCTTGAATAACCAATGTGGTTTTATTTGGAAGAATAGTAAATGTCCATCCATAAGTGATCTCTATTGATAGAGGGAAAGCACACAACAAGCTGCTTGAATTGATTGTAGAATTTTAGGACATAAGCAAGGCCAATGTGCTGAAGTAACTTATCTAGCTATAAACAATTCCAAAGAAGGATATGCTTTTGACAAAGGAAATAATTCATCTTATAAATCATTTTAGCACATTAACATCCAAATGGCATTAAAACACATCCTATGACTTCATCTGGCTTGGGATTAATCCTATCGATTAAACTAGATCATGATTAAGTAATATGCCTCTTTGAGGTGCATTAGCAAAATCCTGGTTGATACTGTAGGCTTTTCTAATTTTCAAGTACTCAGCTATGGAATGAAGCAACAAGTTGGACAAACTTTTAGTATGTGTAAGGAATTGGATATACAGCAGATGAGAAGCCAAGTGGCCAAGGAAATAATGGGAGGAAAACACTTACTGAATCATTCCATACCAAAGGATTCACAGCATTTGGAGCACTCTTTGCTACCATAAGCTTGTTGTCCTTTTCGGAAGGACAGGGATTAACAGCACTCCCCACATCTAACCTATTTGCCTTGTCTAAATCGAACAAAAAGAACAAATCAAGAAGAAACCAATGAAAAACTTGGTTTTAGCTTATGTTTGGCTCCAAAGAGTTCTATGGGTAACAAAGTGAGGGGAAAGTGTCGCACAAATTAACTCTTCCATATGGTGGGCATCCCCTTTTCCACCTCTGTCACGTAGAACACCAGAAAAATAGATATCTAGAAAAAACAATGAGAAATAAGATTGATTTGAGAGGGATTGAAGGGTCGAAGAGAAGAGAAGGACACCGCTGCTGCTATTTCTTTTTTTTAATTATTATATTACTACATAAATTTGAATTCTTCTCATGTTTATTGTTTATTTAATTATTTTAATTATTATCTTGACTCAAAGGATATTAAGCTTGATATATATTGGCAGCTTAAACTTTAGGATTAGTAGATTATATCAAAGCTATATTTAATGGATTTCATGAATTCGAGTTCTTTTTCTCTATTTCAGTTATTGTCCGCTTAAACTTTTGGATTAATTAGTTATTCAATAACTTTTCTTATTTATAATAGATGTACCAACAAAAAAATAAAATGAAATGGTTAAAATGAAAAGTATTTATCCTGATAGTCTTATCAAATGCTCTGAATCCAATAATTTTATGATTGCATTGCTAAGCTTGAAATTTGCTTCAGATGAATTCTATGTGACCCGGCATGCCATGTTGTCTTCTTTGAAAGTAGTTCTCCATTTGTTTGGGCTGTTGGTTGTGCTTCTATTTACTGCATTTTTGAAGACATGGCCCCTTGGCTTATTGAGAATTTCCAATTTTTTGAGCTCAACTATGACTCCTTGGCATGCTCATTCTTCTAGTCAAGCTTTGTGCTGCACCTGTATTGATCGCAACATCAGATTTTGGACCATTGGGCTTAAGAGAGATATGATGCTTCCCTTCGAAAAGAGAGGAGAAGAAGAATTGCATGCGTACTTATGATTGGTTATTTTATTAGTCAAGCATCAAACAATTTTTGTTTGATACCCTTTAAAAAATTATCTTACATTGAATAAAAAAAGAAAAGTTTAAAGTGCTTATAACTCAAGTTCATCTAGTATCAATTAATTTTCACTTGAGTTTTTATGACCACGTGGTTTCGATCCACTATTAGATTAATTGGATCAGCAGATGGGCTTAAAGCATTATAAATGATATCAAAGCTGATTCGAATGTGCAAAACTCATGAGCATGAGAAAAGGGTTATCTATGGGACGGTAGTAGAGTCTCGCCATAATATGGAGCCATGCTTACAAAACCAACAATTCAAGTTGAGATTGTAATAATTAAAAAATAGTTCTATATTAGATTGAAAAAAAGAGTTTGAAGTGCTTATAATTTAAGTTCACCTAATATAAATTAACTTTTACTTAAATTTTTAAGATTGTATAGTTTTGGCTAGGTTAATTGGGCCAGTCAGTAAATCGACTCGGAATATTACATTTTGCGAGAGAAAACTTTGGAGGAACCAAAGCGAATCAGTCAGCACAAGGCTAATTACCTGAAATAATAACCTCAAGAGCTTGGAATCAAAATGATAAAGTAATATGCCTGATCAACCAAAGAGAACTGTTTGGTAATCCTAATATAAATGTTGTTTTCACGGAAAGTTATATAGAAGTAATTGAAATTAGTAGAAAGTTGTAATTGAATTCCTCGCAATATGGCCTAAAAGCCCTTAAATTTTTCTTCAGATGAAGAGAATTGAAACTTTACCTTGAATGGAAAATTACGTCGTTCGATGTTTTGATGATTTAAAAGACTAAGATAATCAGATAATTCTTTGATTGAGAACACCAAGGCAACGTCTACCGTGAGGGGATATGCGAGTAGAACTCTGTTTTTCTATGCTCATATTGTTAGAGCTTTCGTCTGAATAATGCTGCTTCTGCTGCTGGGGATGTCCTCAACTGTATTAGATTTTATAAGAAATCGGGCACAAGAAATCAATTTGCTAGTCACAAACCATTATGAGGCTTATCAAACCTCAAGGTATTGGTATCGAGAACTCGTAACTATTCCTACTCACAAATGACGAGAACTCTCTTTCAACACCACCACCACCTACTCACAGACGATTAAAGAAGAACAGATAATGTGAAATCCAGCAACACTGGTAGGAGAATGGCATAGCTACTCAAATCGCATGTAAACCGATGCGATACGCTTCTCAGAGTGAAGACATGATGTAGGGTGAGGTGGTGCTCCGGGCGACGGGCTCCTTGATCAATGCCTCGATCTCAGCCACGAACCTCTCCATGGCCGGAGCTGGCAAGCAAACGGGAACCACGATGCCATCCTCCCCCTTGGAGTTCTTGAAGGGGATGTAGAAACTCGCCACCCCTGGAATGGCCCCCACCCCTCCCTTGGCCGGCCCACCGTACACCGCCTTCCCCCACCCGAAGTCCACCTCTCCGAACCCGGCCTTGGTCACGTCGGACACCAGGTACGACCGCACCACCGTGAAGTGCGGACGCCCTCTCAGCACCATCAGATCCGCCACCGACTTCATGTACTCCTCGTTCACCTCGCCCTTGGCCTTCTTCACCAGCTCCAGCGCGTATCCCAGAGGATTCCCGCACACCTGCCCCGCGGTGGAAATCGCCACTGGGAAGGCGAAGGCGTTTCCGTAGTAGCCCTCCGGTAGCTGGGTCTTGTGCTTGCCGCGGGCGTTCACGATGCAGATTATGCGGACCTCCTCGTCGGGGTCGGGGGAGAGAGCCACGGTGCGGTACTTCCAGAGGCACGCAGTGAGCACCTCGAAGGTGGAGGAGCTCTTGCGGAGATGAGGGGGGATGCGGTTCCGGAGGGAAGCGATCTCTCTGGGACCGAAGAAGAAGGACCTGTGGACCATGTCGTCCAGTGGGATGATGGTGCCCTTGGTGTCCGGGACGTCGTCGTACTCGCGGTGGGCGAAGACGGGACGGGGCGGCGAACGGGCTTCCAGTACCTGGCGACTCCAGACGGGGGATACGGTTGGGGAGGGCGCGCCCCGGGCGAGCTCGGCCACCGCGCTCATGAGCTGGACCAGACCGGGCGCGTCGGACATGGTGTGGTTGAGCCGGATGGCGAAGATGAACCCGCCGCACCGCAACCGGGTCACCTGCAATTAATATAATCCGCACTTCTCTTTGGTTAGCAAAGCAAGCTGAACGAAAACTAAATTTGCCAGCAAAACCAACTTTGAGATCAATTAGATCGTATTAATAATTAAGCTCAGCTGAGCCACCTGAATCAAGAGCAAGGGGCAGTTGAGCACCCCGCCGAAGCCCTCCACGTCGTAGAGGAGCTCCTCCAGGCAGGGGAACGGCGGCTGCAGAGCATCGCCGAACTGCTCGAGCCGAACGTCGGCATCCGCCTCGATGAACAACACCCCCTCCCCAGTGCACTCCACCACCAGCTTCCGGCCGGCCCCCTCCCTGAGTCGGCCGGCAAACGGGTAGTAGTAGACGAGGGCCTTGGAGACGGCATCTCGGATGACCCTTGCCGGGTCTCGCCCTGCCATGGAGGGGTCGTTGCGGTAGAACTGGATCACTGGGATTTGGAAGCGCAGGCCCTCCTGGTCGTCGATGTCGGAGAGACGCCTGAATTCATGTGGGGTGGGCTGGGCCGGAGCAACGAGCACGGGCTCATGCCGGCGAACCTTGAAGGTTAGCGAGGACGCCATTACTGGACTGAGGTAAAGCTAGTTCTAAGAGGGAGGGAGGGAGGGAGGGAGAGAAGGAAGCAAGGAGGCAGAGAGGAAATTGAGGGACTTCAGTTATGCGTGAGTGGTGTGGGCTTGGAGGTGGAGGAGCTTGGATTTATAGAGAAAGGGGAGGCTGAATGGGTGCAGTAGTTTACTAACACGTAGTTGGAAGTTTACAGGTGAATTGCTAAGAAGTTCGAGGCCAATTTCTTAGATGCTTGACAAAGTCTTTTTCGTATTATATCTTGACTTACGAGCGGGTCTTCGGCCCTCACACTGCTGTGCCAGGCCAGTTTGACTCGTCTTGGCCAGAATAAATAATAAGATGAGCTCTAAATCTTTTTTTTTTTTTCTTCTTCTTCTTTATATATATATATATATCCTCAGGAAATGAATTTTCAATAAATCAATTATTTATTTTTATCTTCTTTTCTACATGTATGTTTTTAAAACCAACCCTTTTAAGTCCTCTGATACAACGTTCTAGGAAATTTATAACCCAAGCTTGGTGAGACTATAGTGAAATTTTCCATAAGAAATCCAACTTCTCTCCGCCATCCACTTTCCATGAAATGTGAAAATAGACCGAAACCATAATAGGACCATGGACCCGGACCAGTCTTTCAACTACAATTAATTTCAAAAGAGTCCTAGCTCTATGGTCAATAAATAAGGTTGTCCACGAGATGATAAGTGGTTAGAGAAATCTCAACAACCAAGAGGGTGTGGCATTTTAAGAAAGGCTACAAGTGGGTCCAAGCCAGCTTGAAACCCTAGATAGGCCTATTTCAAGTCAGGTCATGGGTTTGGTTTGAAATAGTTTAGATCTGATTTGGGTCTAAAATTAAAATCCAAAGAATTTTCATGCAGAACTCAAGTATATCTTGACATCGCTTAGGCTTGACCTAAAAACCGAGCTTAGATTACACCTAAAATTGATCTAGAACCATATTCTGGCATCATGTCCCAAATTTATTTCTCGTTGTGCATGTGATACGGTGATACAACGTCTAGTGTATGATTCTAAAAAATATATTGGACTTATTTTATCAATTTTTAAAAAAGGCATAATATATCACTACTAGCATCCAAAACTAAGGAGTATCATAAATATAAAATAAAAAATTAATTAATTATAACTTTTCATCCATTAGTTACCGAAAAGATATAAAACAACTTGAAACTACTTGATTCTTTACTCATATAGCTTTGTATTCTTCACTCATATAGCTTTGTATTCCAGCCCTACTTATTTTGTGGCTCCGGAAAGATCAATAAAATATCATGCGAACTAATAGACATGTCAAATCTGGTGTAGAGATGGAGTTTTAAATATAGGAAAATGATTGGGGCTCTATCTAATCACATAAAATTTCTCAAACCTATGCCTACACCAAGATTCAATCCTCGTGTATTGAACCATTTCTTTCATGTCACAATGATCCGCTCTCCCACCTTGTAGGAGAAATTTTGTCATGTGACTGCACGGATGCCGATCATCCATATTTTCATATTTTCACAGACGAGGCTTAAGATCCAAACCTGAACTTAGCTCTAAGTTTCAAACTAGAATAAGGTGAAATGGATCGAGCCCATGACAAAATGCACGGTTGCGTTGCTCAATTGCACCTGCTCTTGGGATCTGCAACTATAGAAATTCAAAAACGCACGTAGGGCCTATGTTTTACATTCAAACTGACCAAATTGAGGCCACAACTAGACATTGGAAGTCTTCTTGCTCTACCTACCGAGCAGGAAATGATGCAGAACTGCACGGAACCACGTGTAATACGTTACGCTTTGGAGGTATGAACGAGAGCAAAGGAAAGGATGTTTCTTGCCAACTTCCGGCCAGATGCTGAGGGTGTCAGGACTCAAAAATAGCAGGAGAGCGTCAAGAATGTTTTTCTGAACTCCATTTGATTTTTGTTTGTTTGCAAGTCTTTCTTTTTGGCACTACTTCTCGTTGGGAAGTCAAGGGATTAAAATCTGACCTATATGGTTCCTTCCGATTATTTGACCTTGAATCAGTTCTGACCTGTCTGGTTCACTAACACGTAATCCCAAGTTCAAAAAGAAAAGTCGTATTCTTTCCTTACATTAGCGAAAATTCAGAGCAAACGCACTCAACGTCAAGCTTGTGTCAACGCCTCTCTCTCTCTCTCTCTCTCTCTCTGTGTGTGTGTGATGTTGACCTAAGGTCATCATATCATATGTTTATGTTCCATGAAAACTTCCAGTAAAGTTCTCTAACGACCTCTCATTGGACGATTATCATACTAATAATAAGTAGATTTCTATGGGTAGGTAATATTTTTGCATGCATATGGTTTTGATCTCAGAAAACAAAATTGTTATCACTATAGACTAATCCCGGAGGACTCGTAGCAGGATAGCAATGGTTTTTAAATTTGGAGCTATGGGGTTTGCAATTAATTAACTTGTTAGCAGTCAAAGTCCTCTCTCTCAAGTCCAGGAGGCGTTATGTTCAAAGGCCATGCTTTCCCATATGTTCTCTTTCGGGCAGCCGTCACAGTCAAGCCAACCTATCAAGGGAAGAAATAATGAGGGTTCCTTTCTTGAGACGCTGGTGCACGCTCCATTCACACTGCTACTTTGCACAAGTTTTTAAAATTTCTAAAACAAATAGATCTGAAGCAGAAATCAGAAACTGTACCGGATTTAAGCTTTCTCAACTAACAAGTCTGAAACTTTTGTTTTTGAAGCATGATACATGCAAGTCATCCACATATTTGGCTTTCTTCTTCTTCCTCTTGAGAAGCACTTCTCAAGGAACACTGCTAGTCATTACAAAGACATCATGAAAGATTATATTTGTCAACAATGAGGAAAACACCTCTCAAAGTTGAAATACAAAAATCTCCTCATGGATATACACATTTGAAGCATATAATTACTTATTCTCCAACTTAGAGTCCCATAAATTTTGTAGTTTAAGATTGGCTGAAATATGTTAGAATTTTTTCATATATGGATTGCCATTAATTGTTGTGATTTTAATTTTGTAAAACTGATTTGAACGAATTTGATCTAGCGATACATACCATATGAGTCTACTCTTGATTAAATTGTGATCGATTTGGTTTGGGTTTGATGCACCTTTTATTGATTGATGTGGTTCGTAATTTTTGTGTGCCCCAAACCCAATAGTGACCTATGATAGAAGGACCTATTAGGGTTTTATTATAAATAGACTAGGTCCCCTCTTTTTTTTCATATATTGCGATTGATTTTTTCCATCAAGAACACCACCTAAGAAAAGAGTAATAAGAAAAAGATCTAAGCCTTTGCATAGTGAGTACTTTCAGATCTTTTTGCACAAATCATGGCACAAACAAACATGTACGAATTTTATTTTATTACTATTTGGTGTTCTAAAATTCCATGTATGTGATCCTTGAAAATTCTTACAAAATAACCTATTATAGTGGATTTACATGGTCTAAATATGGGATTAGAGCGATGAATCAGTCTATCTTGAACCAGGTTTACTAGATTTTAGTTAGTTAAGAGGTTAAGAAGAAGTATCTTAATGACATATATGTCACAGGTGTCTCGTTGCCAATTCATGCAAAAAAATGTCATAACTTCTCGTTGCCAATTCATGCAAAAAAATGTCATAACTTAACCAATCAGTTGATCCCAAGAGCTTAAGTTCTCGAAAAAAGAATTATAATATATGTCAAATCTAACGGTACGCTTTTAGTGTGTCTAACTTATGCTATATGTTCTTAGAGGAGGGCTTTCATGAGTTTAGGAACTCACTAAAAGAATGGTCTTTAGATCTTTGTAAGCAGATTGGAAGAAGAAGCCTCATCTCAAAAATTCAATTGAGGCATGTGTCTCCTTTGTTTTGGCTCTTATGTGATCACTGCGGATGGAGAGAAACTACGAAGGGTTCTGATATCGCCCAAAGTGAGTTGGCATGACTTTGAATGCTACAAAGATGATGATGAGGTTGATGAGACAACTAGCCTAATGAAGAAAGTCCAAACATCCCGTTTGAGCTCCTATAGGGATAAAGGATGAGCATAAAGGTGCTAAAAGCTGCCTAGCAAAAACCTTCAAATGCTTAAGTCTATAAGTGAAGGTGAAGAAAGTGGCCAAGGACAAGTCTTGTAGCCTTGCTCTTGTTGAGAGAAGAGAATGAATGGGGAAAAAAAAAAATGGATGAGAAAGAGGGCGCTTGTTCTTACTTTAGCTTTGAGGATCGACAAATATATATATATAAAAAAAAAAGGGGCCTCCTTCTGGCTTCGGACAAACCTTCAGTTTTTCACTAACTTTCGTATATGATGATAAGACTAAGTAACCTATCCAAATTGTGTGCCTTTTATTTCATCATGATGGGTCCACTTCGAAAAATATGAGAACTTTAAAAACGATGAAGAGGTTGCATCAAAATGAGTATTATGGAGCAATCATAAATTTTGAATTAAGGAGGAGTACAAAATAAGAAAGGGGATACTCAAATGACTAATAGAAATACTCATATCATATAAAAATAAGCCAACAAAACTTAGGGTGTTATTGAGAAGCCACATGTCTATCAATTTGTCAATCATGTGATTCTACATTGAGGGGTTGGTGGGTGTTATTGAGAATGCAGCTTTGTGATGACTTGTTGAAGCCTCATTGAAGGTTGGCTAGAGGATGATAGGATATGCCTCGTTATATAAACCCCACTTACAAGGCTGAGGTGACTTGCTCGGGAGAAGGAGTAGGCTTAGTGTTTTCAGCATCGATTTAAAAGCTTTTCAACCCAAGGTAGGCTTATTGGCTTCTGGTTCCTCGAAGTGACGCCGAGCGATTAGAGAAGTTTGTTATGAACCTTTTAATTCACTAGTTGCATCCGGCCTATAGTGAAATATAGGTTCCTAAGTTGAGGGCTCCATAGATGGGTCGGCTCTACCTGAATCATCCCAACATCGGTTTTGTTCTACTGAGGTTCGTGTTCGATGGCATGAGGGCATCAAATTCTCTCCTTGTTAAAGTAGTTGTGTTGGTGGAAGTTGACGCTTATGTCCTTCAAATGTCGTGCACAGCTACGGCATCACGAGAGTGCTTCCCTAATCTGTAGATGTGGCATTTGTTTGATGATTCCACCATGTTCAATCTACTCTGATATGTATTATTTCTTGAGGGATTTGATCAGGCTTAATCTTTGTGTACCCTTACATCATCCTATATGGATGGGATTGCAATATGTGTGTTGAGGAAGCTAGCTCATCCATCCGTCAAATTCGTTGCAAGCATTGATTCGAGAGAGTGACTTGGTGGGTGGGTTTTGGCACGCTGTACGTGCATCGGAGATCGATTTCTTTTTTTTTTTTTGATGTGCAACGTAAAATAGAATCTATACATGGTGGGCTATTAGAGAAACAGAATCTTCATGAAATGAGAATTTGACTACTATACAAATCTATCTGCTACTGTTGAATCATTACACACGCTAGAATATATTTTAGAAGAGGTCTAGGAAATTGATGCGAACTTCGCCATGGTAGAATTAGTTGACCTTAATAAGAAGGCAACGGTATTTGCAACTTGAGATATTAAAGCTGAACAAAAACGGCATACAATATATATATATATATATATATCTTCAAGCATATATAATTCCGGCTTCCAACGTCCAAAACAACAGAAAACTTGCTCCGTTTAGAGTGAAGACATGATGTAGGGTGAGGTGGTGCTCTGGCCGACGGGCTCCTTGATCAACGCCTCGATCTCAGCCACGAACCTCTCCATGGCCGGAGCCGGCAAGCAAACGGGAACCACGATGCCATCCTCCCCCTTGGAGTTCTTGAAGGGGATGTAGAAACTCGCCACCCCTGGAATGGCCCCCACCCCTCCCTTGGCCGGCCCACCGTACACCGCCTTCCCCCACCCGAAGTCCACCTTCTCGAACCCGGCCTTGGTCACGTCGGACACCACGTACGACCGCACCACCGCGAAGTGCGGACGCCCTCTCAGCACCATCAGATCCGCCACCGACTTCATGTACTCCTCGTTCACCTCGCCCTTGGCCTTCTTCACCAGCTCCAGCGCGTATCCCAGAGGATTCCCGCACAGCTGCCCCGCGGTGGAAATCGCCACCGGGAAGGCGAAGGCGTTTCCGTAGTAGCCCTCCGGTATCTGGGTCTTGTGCTTGCCGCGGGCGTTCACGATGCAGATTATGCGGAACTCCTCGTCGGGGTCGGGGGAGAGAGCCACGGTGCGGTACTTCCAGAGGCACGCAGTGAGCACCTCGAAGGTGGAGGAGCTCTTGCGGAGATGAGGGGGGATGCGGTTCCGGAGGGAAGCGATCTCTCTGGGACCGAAGAAGAAGGACCTGTGGACCATGTCGTCCAGTGGGATGATGGTGCCCTTGGTGTCCGGGACGTCGTCGTACTCGCGGTGGGCGAAGACGGGACGGGGCGGCGAACGGGCTTCCAGTACCTGGCGACTCCAGACGGGGGATACGGTTGGGGAGGGCGCGCCCCGGGCGAGCTCGGCCACCGCGCTCATGAACTGGACCAGACCGGGCGCGTCCGACATGGTGTGGTTGAGCCGGATGGCGAAGATGAACCCGCCGCACCGCAACCGGGTCACCTGCAATTAATATAATCCGCACTCCTCTTTGGTGAGCAAAGCAAGCTGAACGAAAACTAAATTTGCCAGCAAAACCAACTTTGAGATCAATTAGATCGTATTAATAATTAAGCTCAGCTGAGCCACCTGAATCAAGAGCAAGGGGCAGTTGAGCACCCCGCCGAAGCCCTCCACGTCGTAGAGGAGCTCCTCCAGGCAGGGGAACGGCGGCTGCAGAGCATCGCCGAACTGTTCGAGCCGAACGTCGGCATCCGCCTCGATGAACAACACCCCCTCCCCAGTGCACTCCACCACCAGCTTCCGGCCGGCTTCCTCCCTGAGTCGGCCGGCAAACGGGTAGTAGTAGACGAGGGCCTTGGAGACGGCATCTCGGATGACCCTTGCTGGGTCTCGCCCTGCCATGGAGGGGTCGTTGCGGTAGAATTGGATCACTGGGATTTGGAAGCGCAGGCCCTCCTGGTCGTCGATGTCGGAGAGACGCCTGAATTCATGTGGGGTGGGCTTGGCCGGAGCAACGAGCACGGGCTTCTGTCGGTAGACATTGAAGGTTAGCGAGGACGCCATTATGGAGTGAGGGAAAGAAGAGGAGGCGAAGAAAGAGAGACTAATGGTACGAGCGAGGTGCTTGGAACTTGGAAGCGGGAGGCTGGATTTATAGGGGAGGGAAGGGTGGAGGGGTCCACAGTTACTGATTTGTGGTTCGGAGAAAAAGAAAGAGAATAAATAAATAAATCCTTTTGGGATAGCTGTTTCATAAGTTTATATATATATTGACGGTAAATAGAAGAATAGTAGGATTTACTGAGGAGAGATTTACGAGTGGATAAGAACTTTTAAGAGTCTCATGGGCTTCATAAGCCCTCCTCTCCAACAAACATTCCTAAGATTCAAAAGAATACGGGAATTGATTTTTTTAATTTTTAATTTGACTAAAATTTGTGAAATAACTTCAGAATGTTTTCATCCATGAAGGAAAATTGTAAAATGGCAAAGACACTTATCTCAGGAATAAGCTTAATTATTCCAGCTTCTTCCTCAAATATTTGATCAAGTAATAGACAAGTTTGGCTTGATTGACTATTCCTCTCTTATTTATGTTATTTCGGATCTGTTTGGCCGGAGCAAGACTTAAAATCCAAGCCTCATTTCTGCTTTCTTTTCACCAACAGATGCCTCAGTTAAGGACTTCTATCAGCTTACACTTTCATTGTTAAGCCCAAATGACTAAATTATACACTACTATTAAGAATATTCAAACCTACATCATTCTGTGTAACTTATCAACTTGATTGGAATTCCAGGCCCCCAGTTAGCACCTCCTTAGCATTATTACATTTAAGGTTCTTTAATCCAGTTATAATAATAGTATGTGCTGCAAATGCGATAACAACATCGATAACGATACCTTAATGTCAAGCTAATTAGCTATATAAACTTTATTATTATTATTATTATTATTATTTAATTTAGAGTCATATTTTATTTTTTAAGATACTGCCTCTTATTCGTCATGACCAACTGTCACATCTTCATTCATTATGCCTTGACAAAAGCTTATGGTTCCTTGTGAAAAGCTACCTCAAGTTCAAAGGCTGACCACCCTACCTCGCTGCTATCCCTTTGGATCAGTTGGATTGAAAAGAGAATAATTTTAAACATGAGAAAGAAAAGCATGGGACCAGGTGATGCTGGTCATTGGCATCACCAATAGTTGTTTCAAAGCGTGGCTCCTCACCTGACAGCACTTCCTACCTTTTTCCTTACCGGGAGAAGACTCTCCTTCCTCCAATCTTACGTAAAAATAAAATAAAAATAAGAAGAAGAAGAAGAAGAAGAAGAAGAAGAAGTTTATTCAGTTATATATGTGTTAAGAGAATAATATGCTCCTAATTTTAGAAGGAAAAAACAGCTTTAAAAAAAAAAAAAAAAAAAGGGTGTTAGCACTTCACTACGTTTTTTAAGCATGAGCAGTGATGATATTAACCAATGGTTTAGAGCCAGAGACTTATGGATGGAAGTTGTCGATTGGGAGCTATGTGGTGTGCAACATGCCACCATGCCGTGTGCAACATGCCAGCAGTCAAAGTCTTCACCGTTCAACTGGGATTCCATTCAAAAAACATGCATTCCCCCCTGCCTCACCTACCCATGAAAGAGAAATGTGAAATGGTAGACTCGAAAGTCTTGGTGATTAAGGCAGAAACAATGGTGATGTTTCTTCCCCATGCGATGCGTGCTTCATCTACTGGCCCACTCACCTCTGCCGACATTTCCTGGTTGCATAAAATGACAAGCTGTACTGTATTTTAAAAAGTTCAAAACCAAATTTCATCTATAACAACTATAAAATGATGTCATAAAACTGAAACATATCTGAATATATTATGAAACGGATTTCATAGAAGCTCTTTTATTTATTTGACTTTTTTGACAAGCTGCACCTGTATTCCAAAAGTTCAAAACCAAGTTTCATCTATAACATTTATGAAATGGAGACATGAAACTGAAACATATCTCGATCTATTGTGAAACGAATCCTATAGAAGCTTTCTTGCTTGTTTGATTTTTTTTGACTAGCTGCACCTGTGTTCCAAAAGTTCAAAACCAAGTTTCATCTATAACATTTATGAAATGGTGACATAAAATTGAAACATATCTCGATCTATCATGAAACAAATCCCATAGGAGCTCTCTTACTTGTTTGATTTTTTTGACAAGCTGTATCCCAAAAGTTCAAAACCAAGTTTCACCTATAACATCTATGAAACGGTGACATAAAACTGAAACATATCTTGATCTATTATGAAACAAATTCCATAGGATCTCTCTTACTTGTTTGATTTATTTGACAATATGCACCTGCATTCCAAAAGTTCAAAACCAAGTTTCGTCTATAATATTTATGAAATGATGACATGAAACTGAAACATATCGCTATCTTTTGTGAAACAAATCCCATAGGAGCTCTCTTACTTGCTTGATTTTTTTGACAAGCTACACCTGTATTCAAAAAGTTCAAAACCAAGTTTCATTTATAACATTTATTAAATGGTGATATAAAACTAAAACATATCTCGATTTATTGTGAAACAAATCCCATAGAAGCTCACTTGTTTGATTTTTTTTTTTTAAATCTTTATGGTCAAGTTAATCTCGTGAAGCAGTCATATTTATCCTTTCGGTACTCTTTCGTATGATGGCGTGTTGAACTGTTCAGCATATATTGGAGAAGTTGTGTGGGTTTTTTTTTGGTATTCAATGGTTGTTGGGTTAGGTAGATAAGCACAAACACGTGCTCTCTCTATATTCTTCGAAGTACTTTGGGAGTGAAAACATAAATGATTTATAGTTATTAGAGATATTTTGATGTTACTTTCAATCAAAACATTATATTTTCCTAATAAATAGTTGTACACATGGGAGGAAAAAAGAAAAAAAGAAAAAGAAAGTCCAATCATGAGGGGATCTAAGCCAGGTTTAAATTGTAACATCCCACTCCTTGAATCCCAAATCAAATGAAAAAGGATCATTTAAAAAGCTTAAAACTCAACTTCATTTACTACTAATTCATGTAAACTCAATTTTAAAACCATATGAATCTGGTCGGCTAACCTGTTAATTAGGTCCGTAGGTGAGCTTAGTGCATTAAGATAGTATCAAAACCGATCCAAATATGTGAAAGTTTACAATCTCAAGCTGGAATCAATCCTATAGAAGAAAATAGCTAATAAAAAGTCCTGCCATGATGTGAAACTACCTCTACAACAGGTGGATCAATTGAATTGAACCTTAGATATACATCATATGTTCACTACCATCTCTATTAAAAAAAAATATATTTAGTATTAAATTGATTAACAAATATTATATATGTCCTTTCTATTTAACACAACTAAGAAAAAAATTAACTATTAAATATTAAATATTAGACACATATCATATTAGCTGTTGGATTTGGAGGGTTGCTTAAATATTTAAATTTGTTTGTTTGTAGTTAGGCTATTAGTTAGGTTGTGAAAATTTTATGCTTCGTGTAGATTTTAATTTAATGTTGATATTTATATTTATTGTATGTTAGAAATTATTGAGTTCGTTTTGATTTGTTTTGATATATAGGTAGATGCTTGAAATTTTTAATTTATATTCATGAGTTTATATATAAGGTTTAAGTATTTGTTATGATCATTAAAAATATATATCTTTTGACCTTTTACTTATGATGGAATAGATGACTATATTTATTGAAGATAATAGATTAATTGTTTCAAATATATTTTGAATATATATCATTTTCCTCTCCTATAATCTTTAAGAATTATAAAAAGTAAGAATTCTTTAAATCAAGTTAATTTAGTTGTTACTATAGACTTTTATTACGATTTATGGGGCATATTACATATATCATCAAATATTCATAAAAAAAAAAGAAAGAAATATCAAAAAATATTTATAAAATTTAATTTTTATCAATGTTGTGAGTTTCTTAAGCATTTTTATGGTGGCTTTCAACCTCTCACCTAACTTCTATAATTAAAAAAAAAAAAAAATCTTTAATCTATTAAAGATGACAAAAGAAAATCTTGAGCTAACACAAAAAAAATAAGAAAAGAAAATAAGTTCTACCCTATAATCAACCCAAAATCAATCTGATTTAATTGGATTGGTTCTAAGTTCGTTCCAGAATAAGATTAATTTGGTTTTGGATCTAAAATTCTGAAACTAATTTTGATTGGATTAGTTCTAGGTTTTAGCTTAGAATCGATCTAAACCAACTCATGCTTAACTCTATTATAGTCATGCATGAAACCAAAAAATAGTTAACAGAGAAATAATCGTTATTAACTCAAATATATTCATTAATAAGTTTTAAAATAGCAATTTTAAAAGAGATGTGCAGCCTATCTAGCTAAAGGGAAGAAAATTTCGCCCTCAAATTCTATCTTTTTCTATTTTTCTCTATTTTATTAGTAACAAGGAAAGATTTTTCTATTTTTTAATATATATATATATATCTAGCATTGAAATACACATGCAAAAGAGTCTATGCTATAGAGTTAGAAAGTTATAGAAAACTGATATGAATCAAATTTGTTTTGACTTTGATAAATGGTTGTCATGAATGTAATGTGACATAATGTAATATATTTGAACAGATTTAAAGCTAATTTTGTATATGTGCATGGATTCTATTTTGTTACCTAGAGTGTCGTATTCAATTTTTGGCATCCAGTACCACTCTATTCCCTAATCAAGGCACTAGCATTTTGTAGTATATGAGGGTCGTGTGTGTGTTTAGTCTAGTAGAGCTATACTGCTCACATGAATCACAATGCTTGCTATTGATCTCACATCCACATTGAGAAGGGTGAAGTCTATAACCCTCCATGTTTTCCTTCATAGAGGAGATTCAAAATTTTTAATATGAAAAGCCATGATAAGATAAGCAAAAAAAATATGGATGCATTAAACTTCATGAGCTTTGTGAGTCTTATGGTGGAAAATTAACCATCACCAGGTCTAGAAAATAGATCCAGTCTTTTTCTAACACTAATGGTGGAAGGATGTCATGACGACTTGGATGGAGTCTCTCCACAGGGCGTTAGAATGGACCGTGCACACGTTTAAACCATGACCAATGTTTTAGGGACGTTAGGGCCAGAAATTTTGCTCCCAGGAGACAAAGACTAGTTAGGAAAGAATTAGCCGTGATTCACACGATTAAAGGATCCAGATTTTGGTTGCGTGGTGGAAGTTTGTGCTCTTATCGTGTTGATTTGGATGTGATAACTCCTGTTAGAAACAAGCTGTTTTTCTTCATTAATCAGTACAAAAAGTTTAACGTTTCTCATGAGGTTAATGGTGATGTGCTTCCTTCCCACCATCAAGCAAATAAAATATTCGTTAAATGTGTTTCATGCGTCATGTTCCTTGACTTCAGATGAGGTAACATTCACATTATGTGACAAAACCAAATCTTTATATTTATATTAAAAAAATGCGAAAAAGGATGAGTTGGGCTCCACTTACTTCGTTAAGAAAGTAAAAGATAATACAAAGAGGCCATCTAATTGAGAGCTAAGTAAACCCAAATAATAATAATAATAATAATAATAATAATAATAATAATAATAATAATAATAATAATAATAATAATAATAGCAGCAGCAGTAGTAGTAATAATAAGTTTTAGGGCATGTTTGATCTACATAAATGCTGCTTTAGAAATAGGATTGGAATCATTTATTTTAATTTCAAGTATAAATTTGAATGAAATTAAGATTCAACTTTAATTCTACTCGAAATCCAGATGATGTATTAGGAGAGAATTAAAATCCAAAACCTCCTATTCAAGATTGTAAATTTATTCTAGCCAACCGTAATCCAATACATCTTTCTCTCACTCTCTTCTCATCTAACATCCTTCCCTTTCCTTTTCTCACCCAATGCCTTTCTTCTCCAAGCTCTTCAACTACAATGCTCGAAGAGGTGAGTTAGTCTCTATATAGGTATTTTAGATCGCTTCTTGCTAAGTTTCATAGTGCTATAATTGGATCTGTATAATATTTTTAGGATAAGTTTAATTTTATAGTATCCTACTACATTTTTGACATATTTATATGAAAATTTAATTTATCTAAGTTTTTAATTCTCATTTTAAAATAGATAAAAAAAATAAATGATTTCGATTCTAATTTCAATAGAATGTAGTTTTAATTCAATTATGATGCCGAAGTAGACGGTCCTTAAATTCTAAAAGAGATGGTGTAGAAAGCCATTCTTCGATGTAGGGATGGTTTGCTACAAATTAAATTGGCATTGCAAAATAGAATTTGCCGATTGATGGTTCTTTTAAAAATATTTTTTGTTTCTTTCCATCCATTTGGATCAGTGAACAGTAAGAACTAATGAATTCCATGCCTTCTTGGCGTCTACCATAATTTGTCTCCATTTTAGGATGTCCAAAAAGAAAACGGTGATTCTTATTATCCAAGCGTAGAGTGAACACTGATTCAACGAACGTCCAAAAGTTCTCTCTTCCAAGTGGTACTTCTAAAAGTCTTTTAAAGGAAAAAAAATAAAATAAAAAGTTTTGGATTAAAATGTGGCCTCACATAAAATAGTTAATGTTTTACATCATTTATATCTATGGACGTGTATATCAATTATATATTTATAGACGCATCTTAGAGACGCTTGTCAAGAAGAGTGCAGAGGTGCTTCGCCATTAGTGAGTGGTCTTTTTATAACAGACTTGCTATAATCTAAGAAACAGGAAAACAACATAGCAAATATATTTATTTTTTTAATTTTTTCTTTAAAAAAAAAAAAAAGGAAAGAACCTTAAATATCATCCTGTTACCTTTTAGCAAGATAGATTGATTGTAAGGATAGGCATGGTTTGGTCGAGGATAAAAAGATTGAGGCATCGAGTCAAAACAGATTTAGGCGCGAGCCAGTTCAAGCCCAACCACTCATGCATCCAAAGCAGAGTTTGAATCCTCCCTCCAAATTCTTAGCTTAGGTCAAATTTATTTTTTCTAAAATCGAGCTTGATCCGAAATTTGAACAATCCTAACCCTAGGAGTCCAAAAAAACAAAAAAAACAAAAAAAAAAAAAAAAAAAAAAAAACGTGAATTCAACCCCAAAAATTTTCAAGGCTGACTAGCCCAGTGGGCCAAAAAATAAAAATAAAATCTTAGCTTATACCTTAAAATTTTCAGAGCTGTCCCTCGAACCGCACAGCCCATGAATACCCAAAGGCTTTTTCACCTTAAAAAAATAATACCAGAAGAACTTGAGGACAGAATCAAAAACTTTTATTCCACTTAAGCACATTTTAGAAGGCTTTGATGAACTTGGAGGAACCATAAAAAAGGCTTGGTCATTTTCAGAGGAAACAGCTTCAATTTCAGAGGACAGAATCAAAAAATTTTATTCCACTTATGCACATTAAGAAGGCCTTGATGGACTTGAAGGAACCATAAAAAAGGCTTGTCATTTTCTGAGGAAACAGCTCCAATGATATCACCTGGGCTCATACATGGCAATTGAAAGAACAATCTGCCAGCACCAAGCAGAGCACCCCAGATTATCTGTTTCCTGGCCATTGACTTGCTTCTAAATTTTATACCACCCTTTCAATCCAAATACTTTTAAAATTCATGTTTAGTACTCTGCAACAGATACCAACAATTTAGGCCATTTACCACCCTTAAGATTCTGCCAACTACTAAAATATCAAAACTTCTACCTGAGAGGCAGTTGCCACACACACACAAGCCCTGGTACGCAGGCAGTTTGAACATGCAATCAGAAGAGCAGATTTGTTGTGTACGCTTTACAAAATAGCTTACAAATGTCAGAAAGAACTAGTGATGCAGATGCATACCTTGATTCTGCCAATCCAAATTTCTAAATAAGGTGCTGATGACCAAAATAAATGAACAAAAAATTCACTTATGTTCTTTAAAAATCAATTATGATATTCTAAATTTAGTTTCACGTTGGATGGAAAAGAAAGTATTATGTGCTTGTAACTCAAGTTCACTTGTCGCCCATTATCTTTCACTTCAGTTTTTGAGCCGCATGATTTTGATCTGCTAAGGGGTTAATTGGATCAACAGGTGAGATTGCGGCGTTACAAATGGTATCAGAACTGATCCAAGTATACGAAAGCTGATGGACATAAGGGCTACCCATGAAACGATGCTAGAGTCTCATCATGATGTAGAGCTACCCTTGCAACATTAATAAACCAGTTTGAAGATAGATTCTGGATAGCTTATGGTGTGCAACGACTACCTTATATAGGTTATCCATAAAACGATGCTAAAATTTCGTCATGACGTGAAACCATCCTTGCAGCACCAATAATTCAAATTGAGGATAGATTCTGAATAGCTTGTGACGTGCAACGAGAATCTTACATTGTAAAGAGAAAAAATTATGATACCTTAAATTTAATTTCATATTGAATGAAAAAAAAATATTATATACTTATAACTCAAATTTTTTTACTATCTATTAACTTTTATAATTTTTAAGCCACACGATTTTAGCCCTAAAAGGGTGACCAGCCGGGTTTGAGATTGTGCCAGCTTTTCATTTCAACTAAACCACAGCATACATTTCCACGAGGGAATTCCACTTTGAAATTCTCACTGTTTTCCATTCTTTTATTTTTTTTCTCTCCCCGAGACACCTCATGCAATAAGGAACCAAAGGTTCGCCAATGTCAATCTCTCTGCAAATTTCTCATGCTCAACCTCCTCGCCATATCCTCCTCCAAGGCACCACCTAATTGCACAATCTTTTTGTGCCTCCGCCACCCTTCCTCCTTCACCACCTTCAGAATAGCCCCCTCCAACTCCTCCCTATTCTCATCACAAACTCCTGCCGCTATCAACTCCCAAAGTATCCACGCGCGGTGCCACCCAGCCTCAGCATTCCCTCCAAGACCCGGCAAGCCTCCTCCACCTTCCCCACACCACAGAACCCTTTAATCGGTGCATGGAAGACCGAGAAGTGCGGCAAGAGCCCCCTCCCCATCATCTCCTCCAAATATCCATAGGCCTGCTCGAACATCCCCGGAGAGCACAACCCATGAACCAATGCCGTGCACCAAGCACCCTTTTTTTTTCTTTTTCTTTTTTTTTTTTTTTTTTTTTCTTGGGGGCATATCCCCAATCAGCTTGCGGGCGTCGAGCGGCCGCCCCTCCGCCCTCCACACCCTCATCTTCAAGCTCGCCCGTGCCCGCCACTTCGCCGCCCTCTCGCCCTTCCATTTGCCATCCGATCGGCTTTGAAATCAAATTAAGGCCCGTTTGGATTCGCTTGTTGGCCCAACAACTAATCCAAACAAGCCCAATTATTGAAATCTAACTCCTTAATATAGTTAATTGGCTTCTAACAACTACTAACTAATATTCAATAGATGTATCAAACAAGCTCTAAGGCTGCAATACAAAACTCTAAGCTTAGTAATTTTGGACATAACTCAAATCCGACACGAAATTAGCTGATTCGAATTGAGCATAAATTGGTTTGACCCGTTACACATGATTAATAAATAAATAAGATCATATTAATCCGCTAACTCGAAATTGACCTGCAATTAACTTGATTATTAAACGAATCAATTCGTGTAACCTAACTGGCCAACTCGGATATAATCCGCTGTTATATAGATTAATGGGTTATATGAGTTATATAAGTTATGTAAGTTAAACGGATTATACAAATCATGTCATGTAACCCATATAATACATAGGTTAGGTTCGAATTTAGATTTCTGGCCTAATTAATAAAGGGTTAGATTTGAGTTAACCTAATTGTCTTAATAATTTAAAGTTGATACGATCTGTTTATGACCTATTGACATGATTTGCCACCTCTCGTTCCTAAACTTAGTTTCCTTCCTAGCTATTTACAACAACAACAAAAAAAAAAAAAAAAAAAAACCAAACTCAACCACTATGACATACATGTTAGAAATTTATGGAATTTCCTTTGGTGAAAATCATCACCCAAAATAACAAGATCAAACCTTGTTAGAATTTATGAAATTCGCTTTGATGAAAACGATCATCCAAAATAATAGAATCATTCATGTTGGATCACCAAGATAAAATTAAACATATAGGCGGAAGCGTAACTGAGTCCATATCGATTGATTAGCCTTTAGAGTAGAGCGATTGGCCTTCCAAATCAACACGTCCACTTTAGAGAGAGCCCTTTAGTTTCTCTCAGTGTTTTCTCTCTAATGATGAGATGTCAGAAAGAATGTCTCTATTCGTGCGATCTGGGGACCATGACCACTATATATATAGATAACCTAATTTTATTTATATTTTAGCCCATCATAAAAATAGAAATAATTTCTTGAGTCTCTACACATTAAAGGCCCACATCCTATCAGATATATTAAAGCCCAAATTACCGAATACTTAATCGATCACTTTTAATTGAGCTTAAATTTATTTGACAGCCCGCAATACATAATTATTCACATATAAGCTCAACGTTGGATTAATAATCCAAGAATACATACCTATGATTTAATTAAATATTTATTACTTCATCCTTCAAAGTCTCGTGATTAATCACTTGTATTCATCTGAAAAGTCTATATTTGGATACTTGAATATAAGTTGGAAGGGAATAATTATATTAAAACCACCATCAATAAATATAAAAATCATTCTTAGCAAAACAAATTTCTGTCATTCAAGAACAATGATGAGGAAAGAAATTGATGCTTATTAAAAAAATCCTAATCAGTTCTCAAAATCAAGTGTTCAAAACTTCTCCAAAAAAAAAGTCGTCATTGGCACAACATTGAAGGTTGATTTAAGATGCTATGGACTGAGTTATATGTCCTCCAGCAAGATTCTTACTGAAAAATTAGATAGATAATGATTCATTGAATATAATCATACTTACAAGCCTACCTTGATCGTTAGAAACATCATGCAATAACAAAAATGTGCATCATTCATCTTGATGAAAGCGCAAGGAAGTAGCATGCAAATTGACTTAGAGATGCCAATTGATCTCCTACAAATTTATTCGAGGGACATAAATGAAATCAACTTAAAAATGCTCAACAACCAAAGGCTAAAATACCTGAGGAATTTGTTGGAAAAGCTAATCAATGAAAGAAAAAAGATGCATAAGAGACATGATTCAAATTGGCCAAAAAAAAAGGATAAGCCCACAAAATGGCCAATCAATTTAAAATAGTTTATCAATTTGAGAAAATTAGTAAACTGAAATTCCTGTTGACCAATAGTGATGGTCTCCATTGAATCCTTGCATCAAGTCTTGGTCCTCCAAGCTTCCATACACTCACATGATTGTCCTGCTCAATTGTCTGTCTTCATTTTTTAAGGCGAAACTTTGATGTAGTTCATTAAATATCTATGGTATGATTCTTTACTAAACAAGTAATACGTTTAAATTTACGAATACCATTACACTCAGCATTAGCAAATATCATCCTTCTGTTTTCCCTCATCAATGTCTGTTGAAGTGTGATGGCATCTGTAAAATTATATACATGTAAGGGGAGAATATAATGTCAAACACCTCACAAACTATACTTAGATTTTGTCCTTATTTTTTTTATTGTCAATTTACTAACTTCTAGTAGTCTATAGTTAACAGGAAGTGTTAACATGTTTTGGGCTAGGATTAGTTTCTTTATATTGTGAATGCAAATGGTTTTTATCTTTTTTTTCAGAACGATTGGTAGGGACTACTCACTTCCCTTAAACAAATGGAAGCTGTACAAAATGAAACCAAAATACAGGATTCAAAGCAAACGAAGTAACAGAATGAAATTTTTTTTAAAAAAAATACATAACAAAAAGAAAGAAATGGTAATGGTAAACTCGCAGCAGATTAAAAAGCTTGTAGCTTGAACCTTGTCAAAACAAAGCCAATTTAACTAGAACAATACCTTTGTAAGGATGCACTCTCAACTACAAAGGCTTATTGGATTGCTCTAATTGTCCCTTGCCTTCAGAGATTGTGATGTTTTTGGGATAAAGAAAAGAGGCTTTCAGAGTTTATGATGACTCTGGGAAGGAAAAAATTTGATAGTATTAAGTGATGTGATCCTGGTATACGATAGATTGATAGAATGAAATGGGATATATATACATAGAATTATTTTTCTGTGGTTATTTAGCCCAATGGTAGCCACGATAAAGTATGATCCTTTTTTTTTTGGAAGACATAATGGATGTATGTAATGGATTGGTTTGGACCAAAAATAATTGGACTAAATAAGGCTACGCTCAATCTCCACAAATAAGCCTTTCTGTCAAGAGATATTCAATTTGGCGTAACTTAAAATAAAAAAGAGTTAAGAATTTAATTTTTAATCATCCAATATGATGCTAAAAATAAGAAAAAGGTAAGTGTTTTAAAACAAATAAAATATAAATAGCTAACACAGATGACTTGCCTCATAACATGCAAGCTGTAGCTTATTTGTGCATCAACTATTATCAGTCAATTTATTTGGTTTGGCATGTTGAGTCCAACTAAGGTAATCTCCCTACCTCTTAGATGATCCAGTGATCCTGTAGGTTACCTGACAAGTTGATCAGTTGTTCAAAGATGCCATGGCCAAAAAATCAGCACCACAAGTGGGTTCATGTCAGGTCGACAGATGCTATATAATGCTCCATTGGACTTCATTGGATTGTAGCTGGTCCTTTTATGGATGGGGCAGGGCTTCTTGGTAAAGGTATAAATGCAATCATACTCAAAGGATGCCTTGTCAGACTGATCTCTTGGTACAGTCTTGCTATAGAAGAGCAAGTAAACCTCTGTGCACTTTGCCTGCATGTCAAATATTTGCTTTTCTTATTGTGTGATGGGCTAAGTCTTGCTGTCTTGACCTTGCCCTCCATACCACTTTTATATGATAAATAAATAGTTAAAAAGTAATGTTACATGATTTGAGGGATGATACGAAAGAAACTCTCTCTAGAATAGAATTCATCTTATTCAGATGCACATGATTGATAGTGGTTTGCTCCTAAAATACAAGCCACTGTGTTCCTCTAGAAATATACTCTAACAAAAGAAAATTAAGACCAACCTAAACTAACCAAATCTAGGTGCAATGAACTAAGCAAAATAATTTAATAAGAATTTTTTTTTTTTTTTTTTTTATATGAACTCAATCTTTCTTCTCGAATGCTCAAAGAGTGTATTTGAGTTCACTCAATCTCAAATACTTTAAAAGCTCTCAAGTCTCTCCTCTAATACTTATGTAGATGTGTTTGATACAAGATAAAAAATATTAATCTTTATCCATTAAAAATCTTCAAAGCCTACACTAGTTAAACTAAGAATTATATTTAAGTGGATTTATGCTTATTAATTATTCAATGCAAGACTAAAATTTTGAATTAACAAATATCCAACAAATGCTGCATCACCCCTCGCTTGTAGTTAATGTGGCATTACTATCATAATTGAAGAGCTTGCATCTTTAATAGCCTTATGTTAATAAAAATATTCGAGAGGTTAAAATGTTCCAAATAACTCTAGTAAAATATACATATGCTACAAGATTTTTCACTATGTGATTGGATTAATAGTGCAATAGATAACATTTTGTAGTAGAGGTCCATCTGATTACTTCACTGTTTGTTTTCTTTGACAGCATTAAAACTAGGTTGCTGCTTGTCAGAAGCAGAATAGTTGAACTATATACACTGAAAAACTTATGATAGCACTGACTAAATAACCGACAAATATTTCATCCTTGTGGCCACCTCATACATTATTTGCCCTGCCCTGTTAATGGGTCAGGTAATTATTCCTACCTGCTACCGTTCTATATCTACTAGTCAAGTTGTTTTGTTTCTTATTAGCTCTTCATATTATGATTAAGATCCACATGCCCTTTCTTTTTGTCTTCTGAACAAAATGTCCTATATGTTTGTTGGTAATCTCGGTCTAGCATGAATTCTTATATCTATGATTGATGAAATTAGCAAGCAACCTTTGTTTCAGGTCAGGATATGTAAGAATCTTGTTAGCTTTTTAAATTTTAACATCATGATATTTTATTTTCGAGTGATACATAAAAGCAATATTCTTCTTTACTAAAGACTTAAGTTGCCAATGTTCAATTCAATTAAGATCTTTTCCAGTTATATCTACAATCCAACCATGTGGACTCTGATGAGGTTGTATGTCATCAATAATTTCAAAACAAGCAATCTGGTTAATCTGTCTGAAGTCAAAGAATGCCCTGTTGTATGCCAAATGGAGGTCTCTTTTTTGATAAGCTCACAATGTGAAATACCTTGAAAGAGATGTTCCACTTGTAAATTGAAGCATTGATGTACTACTACTCTCTGCAAGAGGACTGCCACCTTTTGAGCTCCAATGCAGGATCCATCCTTATCCGCCTAGGAGCTGTGTTTTTACTTCCAGAAGTGATGCCAAATAGTCTGTCTATAGACTCTCACTATAAATATATAGTCTTTGAGTGTCTAGAGATTCCTTCAACCAAGAAAGGTCCATCCAAGTTCAATACAGTTAGAGGCCAAAACATTGGAGGCCAGCAGAAGGAAAAGAACAAGGATGCACAGAAAATGACAGTCTAAGAGGACTTTTGAGAGTTGGGACCGCAGAGAGAGAGAGAGAGAGGAGGAGGAAGAGGAGGCCCAGATGAAACGAAACGGCATAGAACTGCTTCACCATCTCCTACAGGGAACCACTGTGCCCCCTCGAACATCCACATTTGTGGAGCAGCAACCACCATGGCACCACCGACACCACTGCAGAAGAGCAACTAAGCTTTGGTGGCACTGTTATTCCCATGTATCTCGTTTTAACTCAAATAGTTATATAATGCCATAAATTTAGTTCTATATTGAATAAAAAAGAAAGTGTTATATACTTATAACTCAAGTTCATCGGTTATCAACTAACTTTCACTCGAATTTTTAGGCCATATAGTTTTGACCCACTAATAGGTTAATTGGATCACGAGGTAGGCTTAGAGCGTTATAAGTTATGTATTGACTTTTTAAGTGCATGTGCTATTCTTCGAATATTAATAATATGAAGTTTAATTTTTTGGGATGAAACCTAACTCTTTTTACATTATATCAGCAGAGAAGTATTTCTACACATGAAGGCATGTAGGTTTTTACAGTAGTGTGGTGATTTAAAGCCTTAAGCTTTCATGTATGACACTATTGCAATAACAATAATAATAAAATCTTAATCCTAAATTAATTGGAATTAGTTATATAAATTCTTTTTCTCTATGCAAGATGCGGATGGCAATTTTAGACACAATCTATTAGCACAACTCAAATTCGATAGAAAATTAGTAAATTTGGATTGAACATGAATGAGCTCATATCAAAATCAGGTTGACCTATGAGATATGATTAACAAATAAGTTAAGTCTCAGTTTGATCCGATAATCTAATTATTAAATGGATCAATTTATGTAATCCAACCTACCAATCTAAACATGACCCATCAGATCTATTTATCCAAGTTAATGTCATTCTTTAATTAATTATTATTGTATCATTATATAGAATCCAACGGTTGGATGAAAATAGATAGGGGACAATTAAAATTACATTAGATGGATATATCATTACAATTTATAATTCAAAACCCTAACTCTCAAAACTAAAAATATAATAGATAATGCATGTATACACAGGTATTAAATAAGTTCCACAGATTACATAAGTTGCACGAGTCATACGGGTCATGTATTTATGTCAATCCTGAACATAACCTGATTATTAAATAGGTTACACGGATCATGTTTTATAATCCATATAATATACAAGCAAGTTTAGATTTAAATTTCTGATCTGATGACAACTAAGTCAGATTTAGGTAAGTTCATTTGTCATTATACTTTGAAGTTGATCCAATTTATTTATAATTCATTGACACGATTTGCCACTCCTAATTCAAGATAAACAAAGGGAACTAAAGTGGTAGCTCATGTAAGGAACTGTTGTGCCCTGATGTATTATGTTGGAGCCACCAACACCACCATCAATTTAAATAAAGAGAAGAATGAAGCATTCACTTGCGAAACCATCTATAAGAGAAGAAATTCTTAGGTATACTTAGGACATATTTGGGGTAACTAATGGTCCTAACTATTTGTCAATAGTCAACAACTATCTTATGTAGCTACGAAAAAAATTATCGTTCAAAAGCTTTCTAGCAGCCAATTCAATTAGGCTCTGGATTAGATGGTTTATGATTAAGTTTTGATAATACAGTTGTTTAGTTTATTTAGAGCTAGAATTGAGTTCTAATATAGATTAGAAAAGCCACTGATGTGGTATTTATTAGCTGATTGATTTGGTGTATGAAAAGATCTACCGAAGAATCTCTTCCTATGAAGGAGACCGGCAGGTGCTGTGCATTGTACCTCCACTCCCAGGCCGGTCACCGAAGCCTATTGGACGTGAACTTGGTGCCGGGAAGGACGGAGCCTGGTGGGCATTATTTAGGGATTCCCTTCCAGGCTCCCTTTTCTTTCGCCCCTTTTTCCCTTTTACTCGCTGTCAAAGTCAATTAGACGCATGCCCCTCGTTGATGATGGGGATTCTTTCCGAGCGATGGTGTCAGCGTCGTTGAACCTTTCAAAATGAAGAACATGCTCCCGTGAGGCCTCACAAGTGCGTTAGGAAACGTTTTCGGAGAGGCCACATGGGTTTTTTCTTTTCTTTTTTTCTTTCTTTCTTTTTTTTTTTTTTAACCCAAAAACACTTCCAAAAATAAATAAATAAATATATATATATATATATATATATATATATATATATATATATATATATATATATATATATATATATGTATTAATATAATATTAGTATATTATTTTATGATATAATTTTATAATATTACTATAATAATATATTATAATAATTTTTAATGATATAAATAATTAGTTGAAAGTGCTGAATTAAAAGTATAGTTAGTAAATAACAAATAACCTTTACTTCTAAAAAATCGATCGACAATAATGCTGCCAAACATGGTCTTATAAGTATTATTCTTAGCATAACCCTAAGTTTTCAAATATGTTTTCCTCTTTAAGATAGAATACTTATCAAAATTTGATCATGCAAAGGTTCTAATATTTTCATGTAGTAAATCTCTTCAAAATTGTTATTTTTTGTTATAATAATGTTAGTGATTAATACATGTTTTCTTCCATTTTGGATTGAGTTTATTTGAGAATAAATAATAGCTCTACAATCTTTTATATTAATAATCATGCTAAACAATATGATGTCGATATAGTTGAATTTATTTTTTAGAAAAATAAAGCACAAATTGACTTTTATATTCATTGTAATAGTGAACCCTTAAACTATAATTTATTGCTCTTGAAACAATAAAATCAACTATAATAGCATCATAATTATTTTAAATAAAAAGACATTAAAAGAATTGGTTATCATTTTTTAATCATCTCTTTAGTTGCAAAGATAATTAAGTTTATAATATTATTTCATATATATAAATAAACTATAGTCATTACTAACATGATCATAGAATAGCAGTTTTTTTTTTTTTTTTTCTCTTTAAATTTGTATCATATGGAACCATTGTAAGAGTCATTATTTGAAGTTATAATATAAATAATGGAAACAATAGCTCCCAATAAAACCACTGCTATCTCATAATTTAGTCATTATGATTTTATATTACGTAATTAATCATATATATTATTATGCATCTTGGCATATCCTTTAAAAATCAATAATGGATAATCGAAATTCAGCATCCAAATCATTTATCATGATCTATAACATAAAATAGATCTATAAATTAATATTTATATATTTTAATAATATGATATTATATTTATTTATAATTAAATTTTTAAAATCAAGAGAACTAAGATCTACTCATATATTAACATATATAGATAATGATTCATAAATATAGTACCTAATTTTCTTTTTTTGTGATAAGGAGCAAAATAATGATCTCTTACGATCTAACATAATAAGTACAATGAATATCTGAAACAAAAACTAAACCATTCATAACTTTAATTTTTGAACAAGAATCTCTTATAATTTAACATAACAAGTATCACAAGCATCTGCTTCTACTAGCAAAATAAGTTGAGAGGAGAAATGGAGCTGTGCATTATACCAGCTAAATATTTTTTTTTTTTTTTTTTTTTTCGAAGCACATATTGGCAAGTGACAAATTGAAATGGTTGAATAATATATCATTCGTATTAAAGACCAACAGGGCATATCAATTTTAATTTTAATTTTTTATTTTTTATATTGCAGATGATCCAACTGTTTATATCTAAAATTAGTTGTCATTTGGGTACCCAAGCGTACCATGTGGGACACGCAAAAAAAATTTACTTTTTTAATTCAAAAAAGTGTCATGCTTGGAGATCTGCACCTACTTTAAAACTAACGGCCTTGGATCAAGCAAGGGTCTCTGAAATGGAAAACAAAATGTAGTATATATATATATAATCGGTGGTGTTATAGGGGCAGCGTGCCCGGAGCCTCGATCTTTGGTACGATACCACGGTTGTTGCTACCGGTTGCGGTGGTGGGGCTCCATTACGTTTGCCCCATACCCTCCGCTCCTCTTCCCCTTCCTACTCTCTCTCTCTCTCTCTCTCTCTCTCTCTCTCTCTCTCTCTCTCCAGAGGAATGCTGTCACCTGGAAACTATCAGGCAACCTCAAAAACGTCTTCGGTTAGCTTTCTCTCTAATCTACTCCCTTCTAATCCTCATTTCCTGTCTTTCGTTTTGGCAGATCCGCCATTAAAGATCTTGGCAAGCAGAATCGCTCAAGTGCTTCAGGCCCCAAAATAAGGTCGTCTCTCTCAATGTATCTATATCCATCTATCCTCCTATCTCCCTGTGTTTTCTGTTAGAAATCTAGACTTTTTTTTTTTTAATGAGTTTTGTGTTGTCTTGCTAATCGTTCGAAAATCCCGCTTTGTCCATGGATTTCTGCCCCTTTTTCTGGGTTACACGAGATTTAATCGAAGCTAGAGGCGGGGCTTTTTTTTTCTTTCTTTTATTTATTTATTTTTTTCCGATCCCGCTACTGGGGTCGAGATCTAGTTTGAAGTTTTTAATATTTCATTTGAGTACTCTTCTTTCCCTCGTTGTCCTTTTGAGCTTTTCTCTGGATTTCCTTTTTAAAAGCTTCTCGCCTCCATTCCCATCCCCATCCCCATCCCCAGTTCCAGCTTTCAGAGGCTTTTTAACTCTTTTCCACTTACCATCACCTCTCTCTCTCTCTCTCTCTCTCTCTCTCTCTTTCATCTCTCTTTTACCATAAAAAAAAAAAAAAAAAAATCAAAAAAGAAATGTCCTTTTCAACTGGGGCGACTTTCGATTGCTGCATTCTATTCAGTTGAGATTGATTCGATCTTTCTTTTTAATCGATCCAATTTGAACCCTTTTGTTTTACAAACTAAAAGCCTCAGATTTTTGCGCACAATTTTTCTTCAGGGGGATTGATTTGGGGGTGATCTGAGACTTCAATCAAAACGTTCAATCATGCGGAGATTAGCCTGCTGTCGCCGCCGAACAAAGGACTTCAGCCTGGACTTCGACGAGCAAGACAGTATGTCATCTCGACCCTCCATCCAGTGTGATATCTTATCATGACCGTCCATATATTTCTTTAAAAAAAAAAAAAGCCTTCTTATTTAGACCTATGTTAAGGACCCCTCATGACCTCAGTGGAGCATGGATTTGAATTAGAGAAGGGGAAAAGGGGCTTAAAAAAAAAAAAAAAAAAAGAGTGCAGAATACGGAAGACAGCGGGAAGATAGCAGTGGGCAGGGGTCTCTTCGAACGGACACATGCCACGTGGCAGATGCTGGGCATCGCTGTCTGCTGTTGCAGGGACCCAGCGGCCGTGTGTGTGGCTATAAACGGTGGCCGTGAGGCGCGGGATGGTACGGTCTGGGCGCGCACCCAAACCCAGGCTATTTAATAGCATTGGGTTCTGGCACGGCCAACGCCTGACATGGCTTCAAGACCTCATCTAGTCCGTGCTTTTGTTCAGGTCCATTATTGTAACCCAAATCTTTAACTAAATAGTTTACAGAACCGTTGACGAGGGAAGCGATACGAATCCAATTTCCTGTGTTGAAGTCTACACCTAGGTGTTAAATAAAAGACCCATTTCGAATGTGAATGAGTTCGAGATTCTTCTGGACACCTTCTTTCACGCGGGTTCACGTGGATGATGCGGTGAGTTTGTTGAATAATGTGAGGAAAGAGTAGATGGCTTCTTGGTATTTAAACCCGGTTGGTTGAGGCTGTGGTCAAATGGTGTGTGAATTTATTCCATACCAAGACTTAGGAAGCCCACAGTTCCACTTCTTAGCAGCTAGCGCGCGGTGCCCAGCAGAACATGTGATCGCTGGCCCGCGCAAGTCCTCTTCAATCCAGGCTTTAGCGCACAAACATTTGTGTGCTTCATGATGGATCGCACATAAGTGAAGGCAATGATGGCCTCATATTTATCTTATGTGTTATTTATGTTATTATTTGCATGTTGTGTTAATCATTTACAAATATTATTGAAATATTATGCATGTCAAACCTTGCTTCTTTGAAAAAAGATGCCTTTTTTTTTTTTTTTTGGGGGTGCAAAAAGGTATAGTCTTTAAGATAACTAAAGCAAAACACTGTACAAGAAAAGCTCCAGCCGAGAGTAAAAGAAGAGAGAGGAGATTGATATCTTTATTTACGCTTGGCGGTAAGCAATTTCTCATAATAACTGCTGCAATGAGATGGTCTCTTTGGTGGTTCATCATTATTGATATCATCCACTTGGTGATTCTGTTTACACATATGGATAGTTGTGCATTTTGTCAAAATTCTTGGAACGGTTTTGATTAGGATTTTTGTTGTTGGTCTCGTATAAAATTATCAGTAAGTTTCTTTGGAACACTTCCTTTCTTTTACTTTCTAAATGCTCTTTATATTCTATATTGGTCGGTGGTCAAAGCTCGATGCAAAATGATGCTGATCAAATGTAATCAATAGATTGTGGTTAACAAACTGAATATCAGCAGCTCTAACTTGCTGTCGGGTATGGGTCCTGTTAGATATATCTTTTTCATTTTTGGAACTGGGTACAGGACATGTGCATAAATTTTCGCAAGTATTCCTCTGACCTGACCCTTCCATTATTATCCTTAACTATGACTAACTTAGATGATTGTGCAGTTGCAACACCGAAAACTGATTGGGAGTTAACAAGAAGCACTAGAATTAGCTCTTGTAAAAAAATGTTACCGAAGAACTCCAGAACCATGCTATGTTGGAGATCCATTCAGATGCTCCATCTCTAGAAAAATAAAGTAGCAATTCTCTTAGAAAATAGTTGTGTTTGCTTAAGTTGGTAAAGGATGTCATTTTGATAACTAGTAACTGGACAAGGGGACTTTGGTCTGTTTATTGGCACCTCTTTCCCCAGCACTTGCGCATGGGAGAGCTCCAAAGCTAGACTTGGAATGGTGATGCTTCCACTGTTATTCTTGAAAAATTAATAAGATGTCATTGAATTTTGGAACTAGTCTGACTAGCAATAATTAGCTTAAGCCCAGGAGTTTCGAAAGAACATAAATGCTGTGATTCCATGGCCTGGGCTCGGTGTGCCAGTTCTTATAGTGGCCTTGCAAAATCAAGGTCTGGGATTCTTTGTTAGGGCAGCAGGTGAGGCCCAACAGGGATGTCTTTAGCTGATTTAAGGTTGTCTTGAGACCAGACGCCTACCAACTTTCCCTGGAACAGTGAAATAAGAAGAATGATCCCAATCGTGCAGGGGTGATGATATACAGCGGCCTTGAGAGCTGCATCCTCAATGGTAGCTCCTATGATAACGAGAGTGGCAGCAGCAGCATGAGCGGAGCTGATGGCTGTGCTACCACTGACTCCCTCGATGAGGATGCTTCAAGCTGTTCTTCCAGCAAAGAGGCCCCGGGTTCCTCCTCCTCCTCCTCTCAATGCCTGACTTTAAACAAGCAGGAAGAGCAAGCACTTGATGAATGGGACACCTTCCACAGTCCCCAACATCTCGGTGTCAAAGGCAAGGCACCGATTACTTGCTGTATGAATGTCTCAGATGTCGAGGCTATGAGGGAGAGGTTTGCAAAGCTGTTGCTTGGCGAAGATGTATCAGGAGGGGCCAAAGGGATCAGCACTGCTCTTGCATTGTCTAATGCCATAACAAATCTCTCAGGTATTGAAATATACTTTGTATGCTACTGTCACATATTTTTTTGAAGTTTTACCTCTTAAATTATAGCCTGCTTTTCAGAATGATTTCAAATGAATGTAGATGATTTGAAGGTGAACAAAATTCCAAGCGTGCACATTAAGATCAGCCTATTAGGTTTCTACTACTTTCAAATGATAATAAAAATTATGTAGATTAATACCATTGGTATGAATTCAGCTGTTTTGAGTTTGAATAGCATGAAAAGATAGGGGCTTTGAACTTGCTGCTGATTAGTAGACAATTTTAGCACTGCTTTATTTTTATTGTGGTCATCATGTTAGAAATCTAATGACATTCTTTTCCCTCATGAAGCATCTCTCCAATTTGTGTGTAGTTACAAGATCAAGTTCATACAACCCTTTATTTTTTTTGATTCACTTTGCATAAAACCTTGTTCATTCAAAAAAAAAAAAAAAAAAAAAAAAGAAAGAAAGAAATGATTTTGTTTTAGCTTTTTTAATCTATATATCCGCATAGAGCTGTTCACTGACAGTATACTAAGAAAATTTGGTCCAAATCATATATAAATAATATGGTGTGAAGGAAAACCTACAAGTTTCCTTGTACTAAAGACCTACCTTGTTGGAAATAAAATCAACTTGATATTATAGACTTTACGTTCTTTATATATGATGTACTTACTTTGCTTGCTAATGACTTGAGCTAGTTCTGGTTTCACTAAACACTCGTCTCATTTTCAGCATCGATTTTTGGGGAATTGTGGAAATTGGAACCTTTATCTGAAGAAAGAAAAAGCAGGTGGCATAGGGAAATGGACTTGTTGCTCTCCCCTACAAACTACATGGTTGAGCTGGTTCCTGCAAAGCAAAATGGTGCTAATGGTGGGATGTTAGAGGTATGGGATTGGTAAATCCAATTAGCTATGGGCATTTTTGAATAAAAGATCAACAACCTCTCATCTCATTTTTCTATTTTATTTGCAGATAATGACTCCTAAAGCTCGTTCAGATGTTCACATGAATCTTCCTGCCCTTCAAAAGATAGATTCTATGCTTATTGTATGTTATCAACTTTATTTTTTTGAAGTACAAATTAATCAAGATATGATGAGAAATAATTGGATAGTTTGCATTGCAACTGATCCCTTTTTAATTTTAAACATAATTTTCTTTCAGTTCTACTTTCATTAATTCGTATGGTGGCCAATGGAAAATGAATTTCTGCAGGAAGTATTAGATTCGATGGTGGAAACAGAGTTTTGGTATGCAGAACATGGTAGCAGAGTTGAAAGACAGAGCCAAAGCGATGGCATTAGGCAGAGCAAGAAATGGTGGCTCCCATCTCCTCGGGTTCCTGACAGTGGACTCTCCCCTTCTCAAAGAAAAAGGCTTGGTTTCCAGGCGAAGTTTGTTCATCAGGTTCTCAAGGCTGCCAAATCAATCAATGAACAGGTGTTGCACCAAATGCCCATTCCAGATGCTATCAAGGATGCTCTTCCAAAGGCAAGCAACCACCTTCAACCATCTCTTCCACCAATTTCTTCATACTAGAATCTAGTCAGTACTTTCTGGCATGTCAAACCTTAGTCTACATGATAATATGATTAAATTTGGGTTCATCGTCAGCCTCGCATAAGCCTGGAAAATTGCCTTTTGCAGTCAGGTAAAGCTAGTTTGGGTGAAGGTATCAACCAGGCTATAGCTGTGGAATCCATCTCAATTCAGGAAATCCTGCTTTCTCTCAATTTGAAAAATGAACACAAAGTACTCGAGACTGTGAACCGATTAGAGGGTGCGGTGTTTGCCTGGAAGCAGAGAATGTCAGAAGAAACAAGCAAGAGATCACCAATGCGGTACCCATGGCACTTAGTGAGAGATGATAGGTCAGAACTTGAAAAGGTGGCAGTATGTTTAGAAAGGGCTGAAGCACTACTGCAACTTCTGAAGATCAGATTTCCAAACCTTCCTCAATCCTTTATTGATGTCACAAAGGTCCAATACAACAAGGTGAGATCATTATTTTCGCAGATTGGTTCTCTTAGAGGATCTTTCCATTTTGTATAAATCCAAATATGTGACCATCTATCACCATGATGAAATATTATGAAAATAATGTTAAGCAAATAATGTTTAGTTAAGAATACATGTATACCCTTCACTTCATTGATAGCCCAGCCATGTATATAATTGCTACTAATAGAGTTATCTAATTATATGTAAAATTTGTCGAACTAGCTTGTCAGCCAGCATTCGGACTCATTCAGTGATTACTTTTGCACCTGTATCTCTAAAATCCCTTACTGCTCCCTTTCATTGTGTAGGATGTTGGGCATTCCATTGTTGAAGCTTATTCCAGAGTCCTTGTAGGCCTGGCATTCAGTATAATGTCAAGAATAGGAGATATCTTGCAAGAGGATGACTTGAAGAAGCCTACAACTCCCATTGCCACTCTCAAGTTTGACTTCACTTCTGATGTATACCTTGCTGGGATCACTGAAATACCACCAGGTCATATTAAGCGCTCTCTCGTTGACCAGATGAACAAGGTAGATGGACGCTATGCCAAACACAATGCAAGCAAGGCTGTGGAGGAACCCAACTCAGATGGCAAGGAGAAAACAATAATGGTGATCACAGCCAGTCCACTTGGAAGTAGAGGTTGGTGCTATGGGAGGGAACCTTGTGTAATTACCCCTCCAAGCTCTCCTTGAGCAGGGAGATGGCCTCACAGTTGATGGAATTTTGAGGTGATCTTTGTATAGGAAGAGAATTTTAGTTATTGCACTCTATGTAGAATGATGGCATATTCACTTTTAGAAAAAATATGTGCTGCATGCTATCTTTGAAAAATCTCTCGTGTACATTCCATATGATAAGAGCCCTATGGTTTAATGATGTCTAAAAATTGCAAGAGTGGGTTCAGAGCTTGTGTGAGGTAGGTCAAGAATGTGTTTTCTGTAAATGAGAGCAGTTGCAACAAAACCATGTTTTGCTTCTGTCTTCCACCTAATAAATGAGTGTCACTGTCCCAGCTACATAAAAGTAATTCCAGGCATTTCATGATGTCTTTGAGGTACTCAGCCTGCAATAAGCTTCTTTGCATCCCTATAAACTGGATTTCATGCGTGGCTACAGGTTGTCATATTATTTCTTCTCCACCATGAACATCACAGCCCAAATTAAACGCATAGATCTGTGGCATAATCCAATTCACAGCTCATATCTGCTTTAACTTCCTAAAGTAATATTTTTTGCATGGCAGCTAGCATGGTGCTGCATGTAAAGAAGTGTTTGAAACTACCATATTTGTCAGAGTGATTTGTGAGCAAGATATCTGAGCAATAAGACAAACAAAATCACCTACTTATTATTGAGCAAGGACAAGTTTACAAAGGGCAATTAGTATAGTGGTGGCAATCAAATTGAGTCCAACCAAATAAAAGACAACCAAATACAAGTGAGATCAAAAATTTACCAATCTAAATCGAACCTATTCACTAAATGGGTCGAAAATTTAGACTTGAAGCTAACTATTTTATTAAACAGGTAATATGATTCAGCCTACAATAGGTTGAGTCAGAGGGTTTTTGTTTAATATAGTTGTCTTTAAATTAACATCTAGTGATTTGTTTGAGTGAGATTTTTGTGTACTAATAACACTACTCTTCCTTTTACAAAGATAGCATATGAGAAGACAACTATAAATATAAACTTGATAACTAAAAGTGCTCTTTTACTATTAAAAAGATAACATAGGGAGATCATTGGTTTGGGTTGGGTGGGATCTGATTCATTCCCAGACCCAGCCCTATTTAGAACTTAAGCCTAAGTTTATCTAGCTAAAACAAGCTTTAGCCTAACCCGACTCCAAGGTAAATATGGCTCGAGTCAAGTTTGGTCATATCCAAACAAAATAAATTTATTAAGCTCGAATCCAAACCCAGTTAAAATGTTGTATTCATATCCAATTTTGGACCTAGAAATAACAGATAGAATTCATGTATTCAACGGTGTATTGTACTGTATTTATGAACTCTATTTTTAATATTCAATGCACTCAAAATGCTATCCATGAACTATTAAATATAACATTATAAAAAAATAAAAATTATATCTAAAAGAAGATTTCTATCCAACTATTATTTTTATTATCTAACCATCCGAGCAACTAAAAAATGATTAATAAAAAAATAATAATCAAGCTCAAAATCATATGAAATTACAACTAACACAGACAATTCATATAGATGGAAATTGCAACTATTATTGTATATTTCTTGATTTATATACACATAAGAATGAATAAAAACATACATACATACATACATTGTGTGTGCGTATATATATATATATATATATATATTTCAGATTTTATCTATGTTTCTGAACCCAAACCCGGCCTAATTAGATGAAGCGTAATTTGGGAATCCAAACCTAGTAGTTTATTTGGCTTATTTTTCAAAATTCAAATAATTGAATCCCATATTTTAGGTTAATTTGGATTGGCTTAGCAAGGTATTACCCTTTATTGACACCTTCCGCTATAGGTACTTTTTATGCTGGGCTGGGAGTCAAATAAAGCCCAAGTTCAATTTTTAAAGGTTTTCAAGCATATGTCTGGCTGAAAAAATTCTTTTAAAGTTTAAAAAAAAAAAAAAGAAGCTAAAAGCACATTGAAATTTATAAAAAATTTACAAATTTTCAATTTGGACACAATCGAGCTTTAGGTTTAAAAAGATGAGCATATACTTTGTTCTTTTGGACGAACGGTGGAAGCTCACTTTTGTAGTGAAAGAAATTTGCTGCCAAATCTATATACTCCCAAGAAGTATAGAGGATAAGGGATGCTAAAGGAAGAACAATTTGGCATTGCTTATCATTCAAAAGGATGGAGCCATTTAAAGCTTTATTTGTATGTTGAGAGATATGTCTCCAAGGTACTAGAATTTTTAAAGAGAGAAATATAACCATTATAGAGAAAAATAATAGGGTTAAGGATGCTTTTGGGATCATACAATCACAAAAGTTTACTAGAATTTTCAAAGAGAGAAACATAACCATTATAGAAGAAAATGATGGGGTTAAGGATGCTTTTGGATCATACAATCACAAAAGTTAGGGATACTAGATTTACGATGTAGTACATGGAATTGAATTGCATGGTGCCGAGGAAAGATCAACGCGATTTCGGAATGATCATCTTACCCATTGAAGGCCTTCTTCAATGATGTTTACTTATTGATATCGACTTGTAGATCGAATCATTCGATCTCGCCATATCGACTTGTAGACCAAACCATTTGACCTCGCCATCAGCCATCCGACTGCTTGGTGGGATATGGACGCATGCTAGTTAGATGCATATGCTAACAAAGCAATGGCTTATACATAGACGGAGGACTTTATGCCTAATATTTTATAAATTTTAAGATATATTTTGATATTTTATTTATTTTAGAATTTAATTCATAAAACTTTTAAATTATAGAATTCAAATTATAATTATTTCTATATCAATTATATAATATATAGATTAAATAAAAATATAAATAAATTATTTTTCAAAATGACAATATTGTTTTTGTAAAATAAAAATAAAAACTAATTTTAAAATTGTTATTTTTACCTTGAAAGGCATGTAAAATCTTTGTTTTGAATGTCTGGAATTTCACCTGCATAACTCTCTCTCAAAAAAAAAAAAAAAAAAAAAAAAAAAAAAAAAAAAAAAACCCTAATATGATGCCATGAATCATTAATTATAGCGGGCAGGGCTCCGGGAGAGGCCGGCGATGCGGTCTCAATTCTTGGTCTCTTTCCCGGTAGACCAAGCAAGACGCGGCTAGAAAATATATGAGGCGGCCCCCTCTGGGACGGGAGGAGGAGGAAAAACGTAGGCGAGAAGGAAACCGAAGCCCAATTCTCTTCCCGGCCCCGTTCGTTCCCCCACCCCCTCGACGCAGCGAAGGGGCGATTCTACTCTCGATCCCCCTCTCATCCTTAAACCCTATCTCTAATCCCCTCCCCTACCCCTCTCGAGTACCTCTATCTTCCCCTTTTCGACCTCCGGATCTCCTCCATTGCCGCCGGATTTGCCGCTCCGATTGATCCGATGGCGCGGCAGGAGTGATAATACCCGAATCTTCTGGCCAGGGACGTCGGTGCAGCGATCGGCGGTCTGTTGCTTTGATAAGACCTCGTGTCGCGTCGATCGGATGGTGGTGAGGGGCTGATCGGGCTGCGGCGGGGCCATGGAGGAGAGTGGGATTAGCGAGGAGGATGGATCCCGTGCGGCGGGGGAGTCCGATAGGGCCGCACCGGCGGATTCCGGCATCTCGTCAGCGTGGAAGCCGAGCGGAAGGGCTTTCCGTCCTTATGTGCCACCACCGCGGCATTCTACCGGGGAATCGGTGAAGCCTGGCACACTACGGGTTATCGTAAAGAAACCTGTACGTTTTCTTCTCCCTTAGCTTTAGCTTTGAGAGCTTTGAAATTTGTGGAAAAAGAAAGAATCTTCTCTGCGTCGTGCTTCATAATTTGGTGATGTTTTTGTTCGGATTTTCGGAATTGAGCTTCCGTGCTTATAACTAAAGACAGAATTTTGCATCGAAAATTGATTTTTGGTGGTGAAAGGTCTATTATTTTCCTGAATTGATTGAAAGAGAAGCGGGAGAAAAGGCTTATACATGCATTGGCTGCAAGAAGGTCTTTTCATCTGTGGTTAGGTGTAGGATTGAACGGCCTCATCAGACTGGCGGCAATGCCACGAGACTGTGATAGCGATGAATTCTTGATTTTTGGTCTGCTAGAGTGGGCTGAGGTGAAGGATAAGTGTCACCTTTTGGATTTTGTCAAGCTCTGTTTGATGGCCTGAAGGTCTAATAGACTATAATGAGAAACTTTCGTTTGACCGGAGGATTCTTCAGGCTATAAGACGGATCTGTAAAATTACCTCTAGAATGCTAAAGGGAACCATCACGAACATGCTTACACTAGTTAATCCCCCTTCCCCCACCAAAATGAAAAACACACATAACCCCAAAAAAAGTTTCCCCTTCCTGTAAACTGCTACAGATATAATCCTGTTCCATATGCTATATTACTAATATGCACTGCAAGCATGTTACTCAAAGGCTACAATTGGTTGGTTGTAGGATCATTCTTCTCCATTCATTTTTGAGGAAAGGGCAGAACCACTGTCAAATCTAGAATTCCATTCATTCTTTTTGTGTCATCTCAAATCAAGTGATCTTAAGCCAACAACTTGTATGTTCATGGCATCTATGTTGGCCTTCATCAAACTTTTGGAATCAGGTGTTATCCACTGTTGACGGGCATTCCAAAAAAGTTTGCTGGATTCCTTTTGTTAGCCTTTTACTTCCAATTTCAACCACTAATCAGCCTCTATGAGCTCATCCGTACCACATTTCTCCTTTATATATGCATTAAAACTGTTGCTTAACAATCTAAAATGTTCAACACGGATAGGTTGATTGTTGCATTATATTATTTAGCTACCACTGTCTTATATCTTTCTCTTACAGCAAGCTATCTGGTCCATTATGTCTAGTATCTATTCTGGAGAAATCTTCATCTTTTCCCTACTCTTCTTCCATGTAGAACTAACTCATAAGAAGGTATTAAAAGCTAGCATGTTGAGATTTTGGTGTCCAACAACCATGGTTAGTGCTCCATTCCAGTTAACTTCCCTTTAGCTATGGATATATTATAATCTATTTAGTTTTTGATTTCCATAACCTTACTCTTGCAACCATCTGAAATTAATGGCCACAATACATTCAGCACCCACTGACACAAAAAGATACAGGAACTGGAGGAAGATGCTCTTAATAATGAGAGGTCATATGGTGCAAGACCTCCTTTATCAAAATCACCGATCAAACTCTTACTCAGAGAACACTCTCAATGCTTGTTAAGTAAACTATTGTGTTTGTTGCTCTTAATTGCTCCATAGTGACAAGTAGGTTTTCTTTCCTCTCTTACTTTCATGAAGCATTGAAGTAACTTATTGGCTATACTCATATGGAACTTGAACTTTCATAGATAGAAAAATAGATAGATATGTATACACATGCATGACATGCATTTATGTTGTTGCTAAGTGGGGCCAATATATACTATGGAATAGTTTAAAAGTTTCTTTTTCCACTTGTAAAGTTCTAAATAGGTGGTGAAAAATAAACATCAATGAATTAGTTAAGAAAATATATAGAATCTCCTTCACTCAATCCTGTTAATCATCATCCATATATGCAAATTTGATTTAGGCTGGAATCTGCATAGCATGAGGAGACTGATTTGATTATATTTTTAACCTTAAAGTTTCTTATATCCAAAAATAAACTTATATTATAGGAGATTAAATCAAAACTAATCTCTAGGAATGATATGGGGTGAGTCCCCCCTTCCCCGTCGCCTCATGGAGATTCTTCAAATTTTGGACCATGTGTATGATGGTGTTGAGTGAAAGCAAAAACTATGAAGGAAGTGTTTAGTAACCCAAATGATATCACCATGGTGATCTTAGATCACTGATGGTCCTTATTCAAAGGTGATATATTCCTCGATGATCTGAGGTCATTGGGTTTAATATGTTATATCCTAGTAACTAATAATCCTTGGATATGTACAATGAACCTGTTTGGTATATTATGAGAATCCAAAATTACTATTCTTGTAATGCCAAAACTACTCCTAATATATTTTGCAACTATTGTGATACTTTATCATCATTCTATATTCTTTATTATGATATTTAGGTTAAATTATAATATTATTATATTATATTATATTATAATTGTAGCTATTATAATATTATATTTATAATATTATAATACAATAATATTATGTTATTATAATATGATCTTATAATACTAAATTATATTGTATTAATGTAAAAATAATATTGGGGCATTTTTTTTGTTAGGCATCCTTTTCTTTATAGATGAGAGATATTTTGGTCCCTAAATCTTAGACTAAAATCATTATCCTAGGGTGATCTTGGATACCATCTTCAAAAACATGTTTAGAATTATTAGGTTGGGCAGTAATTCTAAACCTAGGGGTGATTTGGGAGCACTGCCATATAGGATCACTGAGGTGAAATCAAATGCGGTGATCCTATTACCTTCACGTAAATTATCAATGATCCTGGGTGGATCACCGCATACCAAATGCCCTTGAATAGTCTATCGGTAAAATGGTTAAGAACAAGCCAATGAGTTTGTTGAGCATTAATATTATTCATTACATCATATTATATATGATTTATGACCATATATAATATAGACCATTATATTTAATCCAATGATGGATGCTCTCTCTTTTGAATATAGTGGAGTTGTAGTTGGGAAGTCGTAAGGGCATACTTTCCCTGTTAGATATTGGAAATGAGGCAAGTGAGGCGACCTCTAGTTGATGACACTACTGTTGTTGAGATTGGGATGAAGGCATAAATTGTAGAGATGGTTAAATCTGAAAGGATCATGAATTGGATACTAGATTGTAAGCTTTCTTTCTTTTTCATTCACATTTTTTAAATATAAAAGAATGCAAAAATTGAAAAGAAAGTCAGCTTTAAAGTAGATAAACAAGGAGTAAAAATCCACCCCCATCAGAAATGTAGTTTCTGCCATAAGTCCACATATATATATAGATGGAGCCAGGATTTATCCCTAGGGTTGCCAATAAAAACCTTACATCAATGAAGGTGTGCTACACTAAACAAATCATAGATTCGAGTACTCTAGTGCACCAAAGAACTGCCCTTATTGCTCATCCAAACCTTAAAACATTAACCAGGAAAGCACTGAAGTGGTTCAAAGGCAAAAATAGAAGAACTGGGTTGCAATCACTCGTGCTTCAGTGAATGGGAATATCGATTGAGAGTGAGGTTTTTGAGATCAATAAAACTAAGAAGGATGACACAACTGAGGTTTCAGCATTGTTGACATCAATGTGCATAGATTTTCAAGCACTTTAAATGTTGCTTGCCAATGTAAGTAGAAAAACAAAAGCTGATTTTTGGTGTTTATCATGAGATGATTGATCTGCTTATCTATGGAATGCAAAAGGGCAAAAGACTTTCTTCAAATGTCAAAGCCAAAAGGAAGAAAGATCATAAAAAGACATTTATGAAAGTCGTAAGGTTGGTTGATGATACATGATGGCTCTGGCACATCTAGACTGGTTCGTCCATAGGTGAGGGAGAAACATTGGCTATATATGATCAAGAGAAAATTGGATGAACGCGTGCAGATGTTGCTGAGTTAGTTTTTTGCTATGAGCGCATTCTTCTACAGCAAGCTGAACTATTGAAATTTTTGATACATGAAGAGCATTGCTGAGTTCATGGGGCCACTTTGTATTTGGACTTTGGGTTTTGGGTGGGCTGTACTGAGGGAGAAAGAATTATAGTGGTGCCAAGATGGTTAAATGAGCAGGGTTAAGAGGGAATGTTAAACTTTAGGGGAGGCTATGACCTCTCCAAGCCTTGGCTCTACCCTTGCATATATGGCATGTTCCCCATAACCGATCATTCAAGATATTTATATGCTGCCTATTAACTCAATTACTATTTTAGTTAGATTGCTTTAGAATAAAACAAGGATACAATTTTTAGACTATGGTTCTAAAAAAGTATGCCTCTTACTTTTAACTGCAGGAACTCCAAATGATGGCTAGTTAGTTTTACTGCCTGATGCTTTGTAGTGATTGGTACTTTTAAAGGCCATCGGATCAAGTAATTATAGAAAATGGACTTCCCTGTAGTTTAACATGTAAATAACATGATTAAGTTTGGAATCTTCTGATCCAATTCTCCTCAAAAATCTTATGTACCAAGGAACCATATAATTCATATTATGGATTTAGATCCTATGATTGTAATTGATCTCAATCCAAGGATGAGAACTTGTTCATTTAGGGCTATTTTGACCCAGATTGTAAGATTTTAACAATGATGGACGACACCATAGGAGTGCTATTGCCCAATGGTGATGAAATCATTTCTCCATCTCTTCATCTATTTCATTATTCGTCATTGCAATCTACTGCTGCTTACTGATGAAGAGACCCATATTCTCTCCCTTTTCTCTTTTTCTAGCCTGCTCCCAGGCCACTGAATACCAGTAAGAGGACCCCCCTCCCTTCCTTGTCTTTTCCTTTTACTCTCCTCGGCTCCTCCACCTTTCCACTATCGCTGCTGTATCAGTGCCTGCCAGTGAGGAAACCCTCTCTCCCTCTTGTTTCCTCTCCCAACTCTTCCTCTTCTTTTTCCTCATTTGATCAGATCATATCAGATCAATTTGTCACATCAGGCATCCAATTTTTAACAGACCCAGTTTTTGAATTGTTAATTAATGGATTATATCAGGTCATATTTTTATTTAACACATCAGACTTTGACCAGTTCTGATTGTTCTGAATCCAAGCTATTTATAGGTCTAGTTGTTATGTTAGTCCTTGTATATATGGTTTATAATTTATTGTTACAGAAAGAGAATACTTAATTATGTAACTTATCTAAAAGTCTGTGGAAGGTCATCATATCAAACAATTTGATTGCTTGCATAGCTACAACAATCAACATGTTTTATTACTTATCCTAAACAATTACATAGATTCTATGATTTGTGTCTGATTTTGTGAATGCTTAGTTTTTTAAACATGGATAGGAATGATGCAGTTAACTTTTTGCAGAGCAAGTCATTGTTTCTGGAGATGAACTCTGGCGCAATGAATAAGCTTTAATATTTAAATTGGAGGTTATATTGCTTCTTTTATTAAGTAAAAACCAATTAATGTAGAAACTGAAATTTACATATTACATCTTGCTTTACTTGCATGAAAAAAACATGGATCGTCACTTACCTGTTTCTTTATTACTAAATGTAGTGACAAAGGGGCAATCAAATTGATTTAAGCACAGTAGGATCCTTCTAATGACAGTCACTTACCTTTTGCTTTGTTACTAAAAGTAGTGAAAAAGGGGCAGTTAAGTTGATTTAAGCAAAGTAGAATTCCTCTAATAGACTACAGAGTTTTATTAAAATGTTGTGTCAACAACTGGAACAAATTGTGTCATCAAGACATGAAAACATATAAAAGAGAGTTTTTGGTGATAATGTAACTCCATACTGTGGAACAGATGACCTGTCAGTGAGAACCTTTCTTTGTATGAGATAATTTTGAAGACCATGTACATAATCATGAGCACTGCATATGAGTAATCCACATCCCTCTCTTCAATCTGAGAAAATTAAATGCTTTTCAGCAAGTGTCTGCATCTTTTATATCTGATAACAATGGATTCTTCATGCCCCACTGAAAATACATGCTTCAAGCAATCTAGTCTTTGAACTCATCATCTAGATGTTCTGTCCTTAGCAGCTCTTAAGACTGTTCAGAGGTATTCTTTGACGACCCTACTGATTTTTCCATCCTGCGCCAACAAAGTTTGTTGTCATTCTCTATTACATGGTAGAGTTTTTACCCGGCTCTGTAGGGATTCAGCATTCTGTCTTTTAGCTTTACATTTCACTCTCTCTTTCCTTTTTATTGCTTTTTAATGATCTAAAAGATCACTAGATAACTTGCGGTTCTCTTTTTATCTGCATCTCCTTTTATTGTTCTTGGTGGTGATGTAGAATTTAATAAAGCAGAAGTTAACAAAAATCATAGAAGGGCACTGCAGCAGGATCATATTCTATGGTATATGAAAGGTTTATTGACCCAACCAGAGTCATCTTGGATTGGGGATATATATTTTCTAAATTCAATTCATAAGGATATGTTTGGCATGGTCTGTAAAGTTGTGTTTGGTAACCTCCCGTATTCTTAAAATTGTAATCTGATAAGTGCATGCTCATGTGAGTGCTGACTACTGAGTTTTGACAAAGCTATTTGTCTGACTTTATGGCTTTCTCACGATCGTGCATTCAGTAGCTTTGCCTAAATTATTTGTACATTCTTGTTGATAGATCTAGCTTTTATAAAGTAAAATTTGGAAATATAGGCACCAGTTATTTGATTGAACTCAACAAGGTTATTTTGTGTTCAAAAATCGAGCTTTTCATCTTGGCATATGATGTAGCACTGTTCAGATTAATTCTACGCATTGTAAATCTGTGCCATTTCTTTTGGGTTCAGATCTGATTTTATTTGAATTCTGTATAAATCCTTGAACTTTGTTTAATCAATGTTGCAGAAATAAGCTTCAAATCTTTTCATCAATATGCTGTTTAAAGGAAGAAGCTATTGATTCAGATCTAAATTCAGATTTGAAACAATGGTGATCGGCTGATTGACAACACAGCTTTTGTACAGGAGGGTAATATAGCATGGGTGAGGATAGAGGATAAGAGAGAATCCGAGAAGAATAGAAAAGGAACAAGAAACAGAAAAAGTGTGTCCTGCAGCCTTTTGTTCACTAAACTTTTCACGCAGAAAAACTTCAAGAATCCTCTTCTCAGCAGTGGACCCTTTTATATAGAATCAAAAGACTGCTTATCCTTTTATTAATCCTTTTATATAGAATCAAAAGACTGCCTATCCTTACCCTACTAGGAATCCCTAATGTAGAAATAAAACTAAGACAACAGCCAACCAGAACTTCCTAATTAAGGACCCAAACAAAATAACCATCATGTCCCTTGGATACTGTCCGTGCAGTTACTGTTGAAGGTACTGTAGCGTGAATAGTATCTGTAAACAGTACACTGCAGTTTTGTTGACCTCCTCCCCTGGAAAAAAAAGACAACTAAAAACATTCTCAAAACAATGCCTAATAAATTGAGATAAAATAAATTTCAATGCATCAGCATAGAACAGTTTGAATGTTATTTCTTTTATGCATTTGTAAAACATAGTTCTTATCTGCTGTATTGAAATTTTTAAAGAATATGAGTTCTATGAACTGACTGGGATTTTACTTGTGCAGCTTGTGGCAAGGCTAACCAAAACAATAATTGAGACTTTCCAGATATGTAACCCAAATTTTAAGTATTCAGAGGCACTGAACCCAAAGCGATTCCTTACGAATCCATCAGTTGGAGTGCTGAATGATGGCCATGATAATGCAAATTCAGACCTTATCTTACATGTGAATTTTGTGTTGGTCAATATGGAATCAAAACAAAGGTTTGGTTCCAAAACTGAATTAACATTTTGTTGTATATTTTCTCACCTTAACAACAAATGTAGAGTGCTTGCTGCTTCTGTTCATATCTTATCTTCATTTTCATTTTTTTTAATTGCAAAATTTGTTTTTTGATGTGTACTAGAGGAATTGTTTATGCTGTCTTTAGCCAAGATGATGGTAGAATGCAAGTTTTGGAGGTGGGTACAGAAAGTCTAATGTTTTAAATGGTCCAAGAAACCTAAGTAATGGAATATCTTGAATAATTAAAAACAATTAAAAGGAAGACAACAAGCTGTTAAAGTAGAGCATTTAGGTACCATACATGATGGCTTAGGAAGAGGGAATAGGAGTCATGATGAAGGGTACTGCCACTTTGCATTAAAGATGGGATTTTGGAGGATCTTTGTGAAAGAGTAATCTACATGCATCAATGATTTATTTTATGAAGGCACTTATATTGTCATGTATCAATCTGCACCACAATGCATAGCTCCAAATATTGCACTATGGCTGATACAAGGCTATAATTACAGACCCCTTGGATCATTCCAACTTTCCATTAATATGGTGAGTGATGCATGCTGTCATTTGAATCATGATTGAATTTTTGGTTGCTTCTCTTCATCCTTTAGTTTGATGATCTGATCATTAGCTTATGCTTATTTCTGCCCCTTCTTAAATGAAGCCATTTTCCCTTCCTAATTAAGAATGAGCACCATTTTTATTCTAAAATCGTTTCTTTCACTATATTGATAAATAGTGTTTTTTTTTCTTCTTTTTTATAAATCCTCCATCACTTTTTAAAACAAGTAAACAGATTTTGTTATTTACCTTTATGGCATGTGTCCAGATTAGGTTTATAAATCTGTTATTATTTTTCTCAAATATTGCTTTATTGTTAGTAGCTGGAATCTTCAACCTCTGATACCGCACCCACTTTTCGAATCTTCCTAGAATGTTGAACTTGCCCATGCTTCCTAAGGACTTCTTTACTGAAAGCATTTCTAAAATATTGGCTTCTGCACTATAATTGTCATGCCCTTGAACCGAAACTCAGGGTGAAATATGCAACAACCCGCTGCATACTTGCAGAGTCGAACCCTACAGCATGCAGGGCAATAATTGGACTAATACATATTATAAAATTTAACTGAAATAACTAAACAATATGAGGATAATCACAAATGCCAAAATTTACTAGAGCCAACCCAAATCTAGACAACCATTCTCATAATCGTTTCTAAAAGTTCAAAGGTTCATAATGACCAACATTCCACAATATCCAGCAAGTTCTACAATCCATAAGGCCTAAAACAACTCTGCTAATCTGGAAGCTCATTCTACACTCTTGTCAATCTTTACCCGTGCCCTCCTATGCTTCGGGTTCTGGAAAAATAAAATTAAAAAGGTATGAGCTGATGCCACAGTAAGCAACCAAAACTCTAGTTTGAATGGATCAAGTAAGTTCAGCCACAAAACCTTCTACCAATTGCAATGCATAAGCATAACTAGCTTTCCATTCACGAGTAATCAAATTATACATATTAATATATTATTCTCAATTCTGGCTGCTAAGATTTTATCAACTTTCTTTTTTACTTTATAAAGTGGCAGTGTAATTCCACGGCAGCTGGATTTGTAGATCACCTATTTTCTTATAGATTTGCTATTGTAATGTTTTCCCAACCATTTGGCAATCTCTGGTTTCATCTATCTTATTAGTTAAACTAGTAACTACATATACATAATTCATCTCATATTTTCTAGATCTTTGTTTCATCCTTCTCTCATTTGTTACCTTGATGTATCCTTTTAAAGATTATTTTTTGCCTTATTTTCTTGAAGCAAATATGAAACACTTGCCAACACATCTTTTTAGACCATGTTCCTTTTATCTAGTCTGTACTTGAGAATTTATATAAATAATCCCTTCAGATTTTTTGAATCTTAACATCATGCATGTTTCTGTTTTATTTATTTTCTTCTTTCTCCTGGTGTTTACATATAGAAGCTCTAGCTTATGTTGATGGTCAGGGAATTCCCTTGGTACAGGCTACAAACCCAACCATCAAATCATTCTTTTTTTCCAAACAAAAAACTGGTGTTCATCATCTGTCCTCTCATATCATATTACTACTACTCCATGTATGATCGTTTAAATCACTAATTGTTAGTATCCTTTATCCCTTTTGAATTCCTTTTGCTAGCCCATTTACCTTGGTCTGTAATTGTTTGTATATTTTTTCTCCAATTTTTCTTGTTATGTCAGAACCATAACTTCTTTAATATTTACATTCTCTAACCTGTAGCTATCCATCTTTTGGATAAGTGATAGATTGAAATCTATTGAGTAAAAGAGATTGCGACTTCTAAAGAATCTGATTGAACATGATTGTTTTATTCTTGCGGATCTTATCATACTTGCAGATTGCAATATACTTGTAATAGGTGCTTTGGATTTCTGTTAAACAAATCAGGTTTAATAAATGAGAGCTAATTTTACCACTAGTACTTTTTTGACTAAGTTCTCAGTGGCTTAGAGCTTGGGAACTATAAAGTAGGAGCAGCCTCATAAAACATTTCCACCGAATGGCCGGGGTTGTCTCCATGAAACATGTTAAAGCTGCCACTCATAGTCTCTTTAGCGTACATCTTGTAGAATTTTCTGGGATCTATAACTAATTTCACTGTAAAGGTTTAACGATTTATCTATGATTGAATCAGTTTATTATATATTTTTTCTTATTTGAAGGTATATTGTCAAGGATATCCTTGGCCAAGGGACCTTTGGACAGGTAGCAAAGTGCTGGGCTTCTGAAAACAACAGTTATGTTGCTGTTAAAATCATCAAAAACCAGCCTGCTTATTATCAGCAAGCACTGCATGAGGTCTCTATTTTGTACATGGTAATTGATGTTTGGTGCTCAGATATGATCATGCCAAATATGCCCACAAAATTAATTTTGTGATGCTGAATATGTTTTGATTACTTTGCAGCTGAATCAGAAGTTTGACCCTGATAATAAACATCACATTGTTCGCGTCCTTGATTATTTTGTCTACCAGCACCATTTATGCATCACATTTGAAATGCTTGGCTCAAACTTGTAAGATAGTTGTCAAATGCTTTTCTTGTACTAAATAATTTTCTTGTTCATTCAATAATGAATTAAGTTTGTTTTAAATAAACTCTGATTTTTATCCCAGTGTCAAAATTCTTGCTTTGTAGGTATGAGCTGATTAAAATGAACCACTTCAAGGGGTTGTCATTGAACATTGTCCAAATGTTTTCAAAACAGGTGAAGCATTTATGTGGATAGTGCACAGACTTTTCCTACCGTGATGCCCATTTGGCTTGTTTTTACCTGACCGTACATATTATCTGTCATGTTCCTAGATCTTGCATGCATTAGTTGTCATGAAAGATGCTGGAATTATACATTGTGATTTGAAACCAGAAAATATACTCATATCCACAAGGTGAGATGCTCATTATTAGCGCTTGGACTGATCATCTGGAATTCTTTTCTTTTTTTGTTTGTTGAACTTTACTGTGGCATCTTGAACTTCACAGTGTGAAGCCACCAGAAATAAAAATTATTGACTTTGGATCAGCATGTATGGAGGATTGGACAATTTACTCATACATTCAGGTCTTCATGTCCTCTCTCAAATCCATGTTTGACTTGTATTTGATTGATGTGTACATGCAATATTGTTCAGTGTGTGCAGTAAGTTCGCATTAGCTGGTTCTTATCATGGAAATCTGGTCCCTTTCTGTTGCAGAGCCGTTATTACAGATCTCCAGAAGTTCTTCTTGGCTATCCGTATCCTTTTTTGACTCATAGAATTTCATCTCTCACAGTTTTAATTTTTTTAGGGAAGAATACTATCATACTTCTTCCACTATATGTTTATTCTCCTTTGAAATATGATAGCATCATTTGCTTGTTTACATGCTAATGTCAAATTGAAGACCTGAACTTGTCTATTTCTTCTTCTTTTTTTTTTTTTTTTTCTGTAACAGGTTTTTGTTTTTCTAATGAAGGAAGGGGGTCTTCCTCTTCTATTTTTCAAAAAACATAACATAAGATGAGTTTTTGTTCCCTTAACTATAAAAAAAAAAAAAAAAGAATCGGATTTGAAAAGAACTTATTGAACTAACCTCTCACTGATGTATTGTTTCATCGAGAGTCAAATGACAATGTCATTTTATTGTTCCTGAACGGGCCCTTTCAATTTTTTTTAGGTTCATGTTCTACTCCGGGAAAAGATCTGCCCAAATTCCATTTGTACATATAGGACAAATGATCTCAGTACCACTTTTTTTGTTACGACTTCTTTTTCAATTTGTTTCATGTCTTCTCCAATGCCACACCAATTTTTCTTGTGAGTTTTGTAAATTCAAGTTTAACTTTGTTGATCATTGAATATTATATAATGAACCGACTTTTGGCAGTGTTTTGGTGCTTAACATTTTGAACAGATATACCACTGCTATTGATATGTGGTCTTTTGGGTGTATTGTTGCTGAGCTGTTCTTAGGGTTGCCTTTATTTCCTGGAGCCTCAGAATATGATCTTCTTAATCGAATGATTGAGATACTTGGGTATATGTTGTTTTCTGCACTTCAACCTGACATTCCATATCTGCAAAGAAATACATTTTTCCAGTGTTTAATGGAAGGTTCATTTCTAGGCAATGATGAACTTGAACATAATGATGAGATGTCTTGTTCTTTACCATACAGAGTATGTATACCATTGTGATGATGGAGACTTCATCCAACTCACTAAAATGGACATGCATATCTATTTATGCAAATCATTTGAAAAGTCTTTTTTTTTATGGTACGTGGCTGAAGGAAGGCTACATTTTTGATTTGGTGCCCCTATTGTTTAAACAGTGAAATTCAGCTGATAGGTAGATGGACTATATACAGCCTGGGAAATTGAATGGTTTACTACTCAGTTATAGGAGAATCATTTAGGCATCTTCTCTCTCCCTCCCTCCCTCCTTCCTGCCTCTCTTTCCTCCTCTTCCTCTCTTACACAACAATAACAACAATAACAGCAACAATTAAGCTTTAATCCTAAACCAGTTGAGTCAGTTATATGAATCTTTGATCTCCATTCTGTTTGATTTAGGGATATGCTCTCTATAGGATATATAGATATCAAGTTCGTACTGCTTCATTTTATGTGATTTTTGGTTCCTCTACCGTTCTTTTCTTTCATATGTATCAAATCATTCCTTTATATTGATGCATTCCTTAGCCTACATTGTATTTGTTCAAACCATTAAAGTGATCCTTCTCTTAATTTCTTTTCAACTAGTGCTACTTTCACCTTTATGTGAATGGCTTGATTTCTTATTTTATCTATTCTTATATTACTATGTATTCATCTTAAAATTCTCATTTTGTCTACACTCATTTTGTTTAAATATTATTTTCTAACTACCTAATATTTTATAAAATAAAGCATAATTGGTCTTATGGCCATCATATAGAATTTTCTCTTTAATTTGGTAGGTATCCTACAACCATATAATTATTCAATTGCACTTCTTCAGTTTATTCAATCTGCTTTAATCCTATCAATAACATCCTTTTAATCTCCATTTTTGTATAAGTGACAAATCTTATATATCAAAAATGACCATTCTTAGAAATTTCATGATCTTCAATTTTTACTTTATTCTTATTTTTATTTCTAATTTTACTAAAATTATATTCATGCATTCTGCCTTGGTCCTACTTAAAACTTTTAGATTATAATACACTTCTACATAATTCCAACATATGATTAGTTCCGACTTTAATTTCATTCCTTATGATTAAGTTATTCGCAAATAACGTGCGCCAAAGATATTGCCCTAAACTCATTCATAACTAATGCAACAACGTAAGGACTTAGATCAGACTTTTTGAGTAAACCTATTATGATTAGAAACTCCTCGATATTACCATCAATAATTTTTATATTAGTAACCTTTCTTTTAGACACGTTTTTAATTACATTAAATTATCTAACAAAAACCTCCCCCCCTTTTTTTCTAATACTCATCATATTACTTTTTTGGAGACCCTATCATATATATTTTTTAATTAATAAAAATTATATAAGGATCTTGTATCTTCTCTTTATATTTCTCTCTTAACGTTATAAGGAGAAAAGTAGCTTCCATAGCTGACCTTCATAGTATAATACTAAATTGGCTCTATGATATTTTTGTGTTTCTCTCTCTCAAACACACACAAACACAAATTTTTGGTAGTAATCTTGTTATTAAAAAAAAAGGCTTTATTATCTTTGAAATTTTGTTCCAGTCACATCATGATGATTATAAGTAGTGTTTCTTATACTTTCAAAATGCTACAGTGGGCAACCGCCTGATGATCTGCTTAGGGATGCGAAAAACACGAGCAAGTTTTTTAAGCATGTTGGAAGTATTTACAGGCTGGAGGATGTTGAGGCTTGCAAAGGAGTTACCAGTGCTTACTGTATTTTAACTGAAGAGGAATATAAAGCAGTGAGTTTTGGGGTTGTTCTGATAAGTATATTTCTGCAATGCATCCATCATCTATTTTTAACATTTTGGTTGCTGAATATTATTAGAGGGAATTGAAAAGACCAATACTGGGAAAACGTTATTTTAATTTTGTAAAGCTTGAAGACATCATAGCAAATTATCCATACAGAAATAACTTAACTGAAGAGGAAATCAATAAAGGTTAGTCTGATACATTTTTTTTTATTCTGAAAATAAGCATATCATGATATAAGATATACTCTAAATGTCTATTAGTCTTTGCTTCTCTATGCCCACTTAACATCATGATCTTGTTACAGAAAAATCGACCCGCTTAGCATTGGTTGATTTCTTGAAAGGCTTTGTTGAGTTTGATCCAAGGAAACGGTGGTCACCTTTACAGGTTGCAACACATTCCTGTTGGATATACTTTTCAGTGGCATAAAGAGTTGGATATACTTGTCTACTCTAATTTATTTTGCATTATCATATTTTGAAATACTGTTTCTCAGGCTTCAAATCATCCATTTGTCACTGGTGAACCCTTTACATGTCCTTATAAGCCTCCACCAGAGACCCCACGAATTGTAAGTGCACCCTAACAATATTTTTGGTTTTATTGTTTGCTCCTTTATCTTGCCATATTTGATAGATCAACAGTATGTAGATGGAAAATATATTTATATATACTTGAGATCATTTTACTCTTTTTGATACAAGAGATTGTTTTACTTTAAGCTCTGCTATCCTGATTGCTGAAAAGGCTATATACAGCACACTTAATTCTGTGTATTATAAGGCTTATGTATGTGGTTTCCATCAGCTCCACTGCTGTTCCCATCATCTAGTGATGCACTCGAGAAGTGTAGGTGCTTTAGCAATTAAAGATAAGCCTCTGCTGGCTTATATTATCTCTACAATATTGCATTAGATAAATTGGGTGTATTAACTAACTATTTTATTGCAGCCCGTCATTCATACTGTTAAAGTGGATCACAACCCAGGAGGGGGTCATTGGCTAGCTGCTGGTCTCTCTCCTCAGGTTGGTATGCAACCTTTCTGTGATTTGTCAGGTTTTGTGAAGCTCCTTAACCTTTAGAATATCTTGCTGCTAGAGTTCACGATCAGGATGCAGGCTGCCTTTTCTGTCTATCTGTTTTTTGATTTCTTTGTTTAACTGAGTATTCTTTATGGGATTTAAAGTTATTGGCCCTTTTAGGTTGCAAAATCAAACAGATGTCTTCTACAGAATAGCCCTCATTTTCAGAAGGTGCCTTTCTCTTATGGCAGTAGTTATGGCAGCTTGGGAAGCCGTGGTAGCTATACTGATGATGCTGGTCTTGGAAGCAGCTATGGAAGCCATGGTGATGTGAATAATGTGCACACATATTATCCATCGGTTGGTCCATGTGGTGTCAACATATATGCACAAGTTGGGGGATCATTTCTTGGAGCTAGTCCAGATGCTCGGTATAGACCTCAACTGTCTCATGGAAATAGATTCGGTCTGAGTCCTGGAAGCTTGGGACCAATGTCTCTGGGAGCCAGTCCTTCACAATTTACTCCACCAAGCTCCCAGATGCAGATTTCAACTGTTTCTCCTGGAAAGTATGGCCCCACTTCTCCTGCGAGAGGTGGAGTGCATGTTCCTTCATTGGGCAAAGCGGCAGCTGTTGGCCATTACAACAGAAGAAGAAATTGGGGAAATCCAGCTATGTGTATGCAATCCTATGAAAGTGCATGTAAACATGGACCAGTGCATCTTGGCGATGGCACTAGTTGTAGTCACCCTGATGCCTACTCTTGGGGACACGGTGATCCTCCTTGCAGTACACTTTTGGCTTCCAATCATTCTAATTGGAGTCAACTGATGGGTGTTGGGACTGGCTTATCATCAGGCTCTTCTTCAACGAATCACCAGACTTCTGCAGCATCCGATGCACATAATTCCAACAGAGTCTCCTTACACTCCTCAGAGATTTCATTTGATAAGCCTGAATGCAGTTCATCAGTACCTGATCCTGCAGATTGGGACCCTAATTATAGGTAAAGTGGGAGCCTCTTCATCTATCTGATTCTGGCTGATTATACTGAAGCTCACAACTTGTGTCTTCTGATTTTTGTGCTAAGCCTTGTAAACCAGAAATCAAAAAGTTCTGCTTTTTTATCATTTAGACAGATTTCAGATTACGTTCTATCCTTTAGAAAATATTAATATGCAATGCCATTCTTTTTTCTTTTTCTTATTTCAATTTGATCTTGAGATGATGATATGTCTGTATCTTTCATGGTGAATAGTTCAGTAGTGCTCGTCTTGCATGGTAACTGCATGGGTTTTATCATTGCAGAACAATCATATTTCTGTGGTTCTAAAATAGTGTAGGTCACCATGTCTTGATAAGGTTAAATGACTACTCAATCTTTTCAATAATCCCTTTTTTTTATAAAAAAATCACTTTTGAAGATAGTTTTATTGACACGCTGGATTTGAATGTCCAAAACTGCAAATATCCGAATTCTTTATGGTTTTGAATTTTGAATGAACTTGTCAGTTATTTTATGCCTTAACAGTGTTGCAAATTTATTTATTTTAGTAGTCGTTTTACCTAACCAGTTTAATTACCTTCAAAAAGTGCATTCTTGATATCACTGTAGACAAATTGAAAACTTTTTGATATTGTTTTTTTAAATTTTCTTGTTGAGATGCCCATGTATATTTATCTGGTTTTTTACCATTCAGTTGGGCAGTATTATACTTGTTTTGATGTTTGTATCCTTAATCATTTCTTTTTTCAGTGATGAATCTCTTTTGCAAGAGGATAATTCAGACTCCCTTCTTGCCTTTGAATTTAATGGTATTCATCTTGGTGATGCAATGGACGCCACAAGTGTAACTAGTGGAGTTGGCGTATTTGGTCACAGCCATAATCAGGCTCATATGAATTTTGTATCAACAAATCTTAGGTATGTATCATCTTTTTCACAAGGACTAGCATTGAATAAGAGATGGTTGTCAAAATTATATTATGCCTTAATTGCTCACATCTTGGTAGCTGGTAAAGAAAATTACTGGTTGATTGATAGTTGTCCATCATTTTTCCTAATTCATATTAGAAGTTTCGAATTCATTTTTTGTGCATATTTTCTGCCACAGCATGTTGAAAGTTAGATCGACTTTTAGAACTGGATGGATATATTCTGCATCAGAACATTTGATATTCACCTATCAATACATCTTAATAAAGTAGTGCCATGGTAGTCCCGTTGGGCTGTCCCGATGGGCTGTCCCGTCGGATGTTGGGATGGGACCATCCCGCCATCGTCCTAACATCCCAATCGGCGTGTCCCATTCTATTGAAAAACTGGAATAACTCCATCTCACAGGATTTAAAACCTAGAGTAGTGCAAATTATGATTTTGGCCCTGTGATTTTAAATTCTCTTGTACATCCCTTAAAGAATCTATAGAATAAACTAGTTTATATGTTGTTTCAGTCTTTTAGATAATTATGGGCATTGTAAACCTATTTTTTCTGTGCACGTGAAAGTTGGTGGGGTGTAGGGGACATTAGCTAGAAGATGTTGCCCTAAGGCATAACCAAATGCTAAAGATAAAAAGGAACTAGCTCAAGAGCAGTCTGATGCAATGGGCATGCAATAATAAATGACTAATGATATCAAAAGAATAATTAGAACTAAAATGAAAGCTATAGCCCTGAATGATAACTGTTATGATAATTCCTTGTTTGATTTTTTTTTACCATGAACTTGTATTTATATATTTTGTTTTAATCTAGTATGTGTTACCAAATCTCAAGAGAAATGGTATGCTTTCTCACACCCTAAGATCTGGACTTTTTTGATTCTCGAGATGTGATCATCATAGCCAATCAAAATATCACTAATATCTAACATCCTTGAAAGAAACCATAAGATCGAATATACCAATTCTGTAACTGTTTTGCCATTCAACTTTTTAAATCCACTTAAAAAAAATGCAGACATACCTTATATCATCCAGTAATATACCTTCAAAAATACAAACATCTAAACACAAACTGAGATGTTGTGTTGATGCCACATCCATAATTATGAAGTCCAAAAGGGCTACTTCAAAATCTTGAGTCCACTTCCTCAAACAAATCTTGAAACTCAAGCTTAGAAAAAAGTTCAAATAGTTTACACAAAATCACAAGTCAAATAATTGTTCAAAATCAAATGACCAAAATACAAATTATATTTCAAAAACTCTTATATTTCATATAGTTTTACATTTTCATACAAAATTTTACTTGTACCCTGTAAATCCTTGATGTAGATGAGGCCATATGAAATCCTCACCACTAAATTGGATGAGACTTTATAAATCTTGGCCAATGAACCAGTAAACCGGATGAGGCCACATATATCATCAATGCTATATGGGTGAGGCCATATAAAATCATGAAGATTTACATATACTACTTGTCCAAGGGACCACACAAATCTTCATCAATAATTCAGATGAAACCTCATATGCCACCTAACTAGAGGCCCAAAGAATTCTCACCAGTAATTTGAATTAGGTTGATATATTATCTGGCTAGGGGTCAGTCTTTAACTATTGTTATATTTTCAATTTATAAACTTCATAAATGCCTTATATAACACTTATAATATGTTTTGATGGTTCAAAAACAGTCTAATATTTCATATCATAATATATGTTCACATTCCAAAATGCCAATTTGAAATCTCATATACATTAAGAATTTCCAAATTAAAACAAAAAAAACTGCCAATTAAAATAATACCAAATTTTGAAAGAAGGAATAAGTCTCAAATCTTTGCAATAACTTATAGTTTTCGAAATTCTGAAACAATTTCAAATTTGAAGACAATTGAAGAATCCAAAATATTAAAAGAAAAAGTCGATATTGAAGTTTAAAACATTAGAACAACATATAAGCTTCAAATGGTGCGAAACTTAGAAAACACAAATAAACCCTAAGCTTTGAAAGCTGACTAGGTTTTTATAGTTTTAAAGCATTATTGAGGTTGAAATCAACTTGCTTAAAAGATAACCTAGGATCTGAAAACATGATTAAAACTTGGATTCAAAAGACAAAAGATTACAAGTCATAGGTTTTGGAAAAGATCATGTTGCTTAGAATTTTCAAAGCCATTTATAAGCTTAAAATTGTAAATTGTTTATGGGGTTAGAAATACTTACTAAATCAAATCTAAGTTCAAAAGCATGGAGAAAGGTACTTGTCTTATGATGCAAAATAGCTATCATCCTATAGCTTATTATTGCGGCTACTAGTGCTGCCACCTTGCAACCCTTCCTTTCCTATCTCCTCCCTTAGCTTTTCCTCCTTGCCTCTATTTATTGGCAATGTAGGTTGGCCACAAGTGTGCCCCTAAAAAAATTCACCTACGTAGGTTGGATGCTTAAGTAGGTGGGCCCCACCTCAAGTTAATAGCAAGTAGGTGCATTAAGTTTGTTGGGTAAAGAGCAGGGTATGCCGAACTGTGTACTGGTGCCAAACCGGTTCAAAACAGGTTTGGTTTGGTACCAAACCAAATTGGCGACGTATTGATGGTTCTGACTAATACGCCAACTTTATCCCCTTTTTTTATTTTTTATTTTTTTCCTAGTTTCTCTTTTTTTTTCCTTCTTTTATGTGGTATACTCAATTTTAAAATTTAGAAGAGCAGGATGATTCAATTGAGATTGAGTACAAAAATGATTTTAAAGTTGGAAGGAGAAAAATCCAAGACTCAATAATGCATGAGATTGGCAGTATCTTGGATATCTAAATATATGAAATGAAAACTGATGTTAGTATATTTGTTCTAATGATCCTATGAAATTGAGGTGGTCCTCACAGTTATTACAAATGTGGTGACCCCCATTGTATAAAATAATGTGAGTTAAATGAACCAGGCTACTAAGAAATGGATGCTATAAGCTCCATTTGCCTGCCAAAAGAATAGGTAGCGGATAAGGTTGGTAGAGCATGTCCTATAAGCAGTTTGACTAAGTTAATAAACTTAGGACCATTTTGATTTGCAAAGTTAGGTTGTGCACTTCTATTGATAGAGCAAGTTAATATTCCTTTTCTTTTTTTCAAACAATAGATGCTTGAATATGTTCAAGAAATGTTTCTCTTTTTTTTTCCAAAAAGAGAACACATGGAATGGGATCTTGAAGGAATAATCAATTGATTTCCCAACTTTAGTTCAAGATAACAATTTTGGTCACCAAGCCAAAATTTCAACTTCCAAGTGCTAAAGTATTTCTCGTGTATCAATGTTTCATAAATCTTACACATTCCTCTAACTGGTTCAATTTCAAGGGTTACGAGTTCATATAGATGTGTATGTATAATTCTAGTCATAGGTTGGGTTGTTACATATTTAGTGAATGGGATTAAACGGCAAGCTTTTTATAATATTTGTCAATAGGCAATGCAAATATTGAATATATGATTAACAATCGTATGTATAAACTAGTAAATTTAGATTTTTAAAGTCATGTGTTGTTCGTACTATACCTTTTATTTTTAGCAGTAATATTCCTTCTTGTACCGAACACACCAGTTAACACAAATCTCATTATTATTAGAACTTGTGCATCATCATATCTCATCTTTTTAGTGTTTATTAAAGTGCACATTAATTTAGGCCAAACAGTAGATTTGAAACTTTAAATCATACACATCTATTTCCAGAATTGTCTTCGTTTGTGCAGTTCTCTTGCATTTTCTTGCATATAGATGAACCCATAATTATGAATAAGTAAATTAACTCTCTCTCATTCTCTCTATATACAATATGTAAAATTAAAGGATTTCATAACATGTGCAATAAGAATATGTATTTTTTTTACAATAAGTAATTACTATACATTAATATTTATTTTAAGGTTTAACCTTTCACTTATGGGGACCCTTCATAGTGTTACCAAAGGTGCACTTAAGGCACAAGGCACTAAGGATTAGGTGCTTCCTATATCCCAAGGTATGCTTCAGGCGCAAGACGCGCTTAAGACGGGTCAGGCGCTTGTTATGCCTTAAGCGATATGCTTTTATCTTGGCACATATAAAGTGAAAAAACGTACGCTTTTTTAATCTCATTTGAGATGCAGGAAAGGTGCACTTTTTTTCGTAAGCCATATTTGTCTTATTTTTTTTAATCTATTATATTTATTAAAATATGTTAACTTTATGATGTACTATCTCATATATAATTATTTTTCTTATCATATAAAAATGCTTAAAATTGAAAGACAAAAAGATGAAACATCAAAAATCATGCTGTCATCTGAGAAAGAAGAGGATAAACAATAAGAAACTATAAATTTTAGCTCAGAAAGAGAAGGCTTTTCATTGAACTAATAGGCTGAATATATTATTATTATAATTTTTTTATTTTTTTATTGTGTTAGAAATCTTGCTTATATAAATTATTTTATTTATTTAAAAAATATATGCATCATTTTGCGCACCTATGCTTTGCACCTTATGCGTAGGCTCCAAGAGCCCTTTGCGTTTCGGTACACCTACTGCTTTTAACAACACCGATCATTCATCATTGCTTTCTTGTATCTTGTTATATATTCTCTGTTTCCAAAGCCTTTTATGGTAAACAAAATACGTGAGAAAATAATAGCAACAAAGGGGATGTCATAATGGTTTGCAATTTGGGCCCATTACGTGGCTCTTACTATTTCATAGAATATGAGTAAAATTTTTTAGAAAATAGTCGCTTGCATCTCATGTCGTGATTTAAGCAAGGAGTAAAGCTTTGCATTTATCAACTCTAGCTAATTCATTATTATTTGTAAATAAATTATTCTTATATGTTGTTTGAAGCACATGAAAGATAAGTGCATGACTTAAGAGTTGCTCATAATTCAGTGGAAATGCAACCATTTGTGTTTCAAGCTGAGACTGCTTGCATGTGGAGGGGATGCCAACTGGCTGGGCAAAGTCCAATCAGCCAAAAGCTAGAGATATATGACAAGGCAACTAGTGCGTCACCTCTCAGGTGCAACATCTCGATGATGGGTTGGACAAAGTCCAACTGGCCAAAAAGCTATAGATATATGGCAAGGCAACAGGTGCATCACCTCTCAGGTGCAACATCTCAATCATGGGTTCCCTCATCTGAAGCAGTCCATAGATTGGAACTACCTTAGACCCACTAGTAAAAGCTTATGACCTCAAAGGATGCCCTGTCCTCAACATAAGCATCATCCATCTTTCCATCAGTTCCTGCTCATACTGCCATAATGCAATAGATTCACATAACTATGTCAGAAATATCAAATGTAAGATTGAATTACATTCTCTTGCATCATTCTTGGAGAAGCAAAGCACTTCCCCTTCTGAATTCAAAGAATATCGGAATTTTTAGTTTGAGTATGCATAAATATAATGTGCGCATGATTTTGCAGCCTGCTTTGTGTCCTGAGCTGCTTGTCTATCCTATTGCTCCCGAAGAAATCATGCTTTGATTCTGGTTAAATGCTAAATGCTTATATTGTGTTTCCTAGAATGAATTCTAATCAGTTTCAAGAGGATGGATATGACTCATATGAGGCAGAAGGCTTGGGAAAGTACCATCCTGGAAAGAGATTGTGAGAAAATAATAAAGAAATGTTTAAGAAAGGAAAGAAAGAGGCCAGCTTACCATAGAAGGGAAGAGAAACTTGTGATGACCATGTTTACATCGAGATAAATAGGAAGGAGCCTATAGCAGAGATGACCTCAAGTATATGGGAAAATGAAATAAACAAAAATGATAAAGAAGAAAGTCTTACTAGAGGATAAAAGAAGTACGTTAGGCTTGTGGACGGTGAAGAATAAAGAGAGGGGTTGGGCTTTTGAAGAGCTGTCTCATTTCTCAATTCTCATGCAGTGAGAGTGAGGAGTTAATAGATTTTTTTTAAAAAAATAAATTTTGGTGGGGGTGATTAAGGAAATTACTGATGGAGGAGAAAGTCTCACATGCCCTGAGTTTGTGTCCTCAACCAGGAGTGGAGAAAGGGGCACAGAGAAGGGGTTAAGATTTGGAATCCCCTTTTTTTTTTTCTTTGCAAGAATGGAAATGGAGCCGTTGAGAGGGAAAGAGGCGCATGGGCTGGGTCCCAAAGTCATCACTAAGGGATGGGTTCTGAAGACAGACATTTAAAGATATGAGATATTCCAGTATCTCTCTGATAAAAGTTTGTCCTGTTGAATTTCAATTTTCCTAGCTTCCAAGAAACTAGTTCATCTCTCTGACCCACCAAGATGAGCTTTATATATCTGGCAATGAATCCTTGCTACTGAATATACTGACAAGCATAGCAGAGAGAAATGCGTGTCCTAAAAGGTGAAATTCAACAATAGACCTAACCTTCATCTGAGATGTAAGAATCTCTCTTCTCACCTGCCCACCCCTCCCCCCAGGATGTCATTCCAATCTGACCTTAAAATTTGACCACAAAAACCTTGTTATTGACTGTTCCGACAATTAGAGGACTTTAAAGTATTCATCTTAATTGCATACCAGCATATATGCATTACTATTCCATGTAAGTGTTATGGTTGTGAATAATTCACCGTCTTTGCTGAAGTATAGTAATTGAATGGTAGCTAATGAATTCTTGTAAAATTAAACTGGTTTTCTAGTTTTGATGCTGTGGGCTACATTCTAATCTTTTTTTTTTTTTTTTTCCTCTGCAGAAAATCTAATTCATTTTTCCCTCTTTTGCCTGTTTGACTACAGAAAAGACAGACATTTTCAAGCATATTCACTTGGTGAGAGTAGCCACAATTCTACCCATGACATGCATGCTGGCTATGGCCATTTGCCCCATTTTTCACAGAACTTTGGCACCCACCTTGGACAGCAAACAGTTCATCAGTTCGGTCATATGAACTCTACATTTATGCATGGTGAAAGAAATCATCAAAATGCTCAGCCAGCCCATTCACACTACAGAATGGCGGATTCTCATTCTTCTGCCAATGCTTTGTTCAGCAATGGCATGCACTGGGGTAATATACATAACCAAGTCATTTTGCTTAATTTTCAGCACATTCTTTTAAATTAAATGCTTATATTGTATTAGTTCTTTTAAGCAATATTTTTTATTTTTATTATAGTGCAACTATATGAAATTCAGTGTTATTTACTTGGGAGTGGTGTGTTTGAGCTAATCATGTAACTGTGTAGATCAGTTCAGCCTGCTATGCATATGAACATATGCTTGACCTGAACCAGACCTAGACTTTCTGTAGCACTTCCATATCCACTAGGAAGCGTCTAGAGTATGTGCCCAAGTGTCAAATCCCTTTAAGAGTTTCATTTCATGGTGTCATACCCATGTCTCAGTGTGGGTACCCTGAGGTGATATGAAGGGTCATGCTGACACAGATGTTGCTAAACATGCAAGCTGCCAACCGGTCAGCGCTCATGATCTGATTCAACTTGGCTGAACTCAGAGCTGCTTGACCTTAATTCTTTTGCTAATGTAGCCCTTTGACGATTACAAACCCAAAAATACATGTAAAAATAAATAGATAAGCCCCTAACTTCCACCTTCTCCAAGCAACTCTGAATTGGAGAAAGGGAGGCCAATTTGATCCCAAATTTTGTCCCTGTTTTGCAACTTTAAGATGCAAAAAGGGCATAGTGTCTTTATTTGGAAACTCTCCTATAAATAATATTATTTGAGCTGGGTTGTAACCATAGCATCAATTTCATCCCATTTTATCTTTACACAACAAAACACTCATCATAAGGCAAAAAATGTTAGTGCATTTAAGCCAACCCAACACTGAGATCCAAAGAAAGTCGAAGCTTTTATCCAAGCTTGATCCATTTAAAGTTCAGGTAAGAATGGTCAACCTTATTAAAACTCTGTTTAACATGGGCCTAGCTTGGATTGTCATATGTTGGTTTCCAGGTCAGGTAAAAGAATTCTGCTTATACTTTTGTCATAGGGAATGGTGCAGCCAGTATAGACCAAGTTTCTAGAGCAATGCTATGTGACTGCTATGTCACATCATCTCTAATTCTTGCCTAAATACACCTTCAAAATATTGATTCATGTTTTCGAATAACATAGATATGAGGTAAGGCAATCAGACTCTCAGGCAAGGTGTAAGGTGCAAACTCATTGACTTCAATTATGGAATCAAATTTTCTAGGAAATAAGATAAAAGCTCATGAAAATTAAGATAAATAAATATAAATGCTTTGTTTAGACATGACGGCACATATTGTTCATGAAGGGGCCTAACCATATCAGCTCACTGTTCTTCATGGATGTTACCTAAATATGAGAACATATATTGTGCATATGCATTAATACATGTTCAAATTTTTTTAAAAAAAATACATTAACTATCATTGTCAAATGAGCTAATATTTGCATTGAAATACAGCAGGTAATTTGTTATTCAGGTATGTATAAATCTTGATGGAGTTGGCTTCCTTTGATGTTTCAATCTTGGTACCTTGGACAACACACATGTCATCTTCTCCAGGGTCAATGAGAAAATGAACTGAGTTCTTGTATATTTTGAATAATCTGCATAACCTTATTCAATGAAGACAACAGCCCATTTATTTTTTCTAAGATCGTGGATTAGGCCAAAAAATACGAAGACAAAGTTGTGCGGCTTCACCACTTCCTATGCTGAACATCGTTCCTCAGAATTTAAATTTGTATTGCAACAATACATGTGTATGCATGTGTATTGATTGTTAAAATTAAGGAACATTTCAAACCAAATTGTCTGAGTCCTTGTTGAACTAGATGACATGATGCACGTGTCTTGAGCATGCTTCAGTGTCAAGTATGCTGAATCATACCGTACCATGGTTGAATTTGCTGTGAAAGTAGTCATGCATGGCATTTCACATTTTGGATCTTGGCAAATTTTTATTACTTTGATGATGTAATATATGATGCATTTCTTCCTTCTTTTTTTTTCTGTTTCCAATAACACAAGGTTTTTTTTTATCATAATTACAAGTGGCGTGATATCCTTGTCTGCCTAGGGTTGCTCACATATTTCACCATGCCTCTGGTGTGTGGCAATTGCTTGAATATTAAATGCTAGCTTTCCAGAGAACGCACTTCCATGTGGTAGAGCATCCCCTTTGGCATATGTTGGTGGGATTACTATGATCCTTGTTATCCTGTTTGACTACACATGGGAAACATTAGAAAACATAAGTGGAAAATAGAATTATCTGGAAAAAAGTTAAGTATCCCTATGGTCATGTGTTTCCCTTTCGTTTTCCATGTCTGCCTGTTTCTGAGATTGCATGCATTTTCACAGCTAATCTCCCGCCCCACATTTCATGCATTGCTTCTATGGGCATTTCACAATCCGGCATCTTCATTTAAATGTCACATGAGACGGTAGAAATTATCTTGCCTTTATGGTCTCAAAGTATTGTCCTCAACATTGAGACAGGCTGAATTTTGATGTAGGACAAAGGACTTGGCATTCCATTGCAACCACCGTACCATCATCTCATGCAAGAAAGGACTACGGAAGGTTCTCGTGATGTGGAAGGCTGACCAATAGGAATGTAATATTTGTTGCAGGCACTGAGAATTGTGCTAGAAAATTCCAGTTGCCTTGCTTGTGCTGTTTCTGCCGGTCCTTCGGGTCTTGATAAAATATTGTGGTCCACAGATATAATGCTATAGTTATGGCAATTTCACATTCTTTATGCCACGTGGTCTCAAAATCTTTCAACTCCTAAGCACAGTAGGGGCTTCCATGCTCTCGTTTTCAACAGTATACCTCAGCCAGCAATTATTTAGCTATGAATGTTCCTAACATCTTTTGTGAGGTGTGTCCTGCAGTTGGAAAGGAAAAGGGGAGAGGTGGTTTTGGCATTTGTCACAATCTGCTGGAATTATTTAAAAGGTAATGACTAGCCTTTTATTCTTACAATATAGTGACAGATGATTAAAGAGAACTTGTATGGCTTTAGCAACCATGCATTTTTGCAAGATTCAAATTTCATCACTCCACAGTTTTTGAATTGTTGATTCCAGTCAGGAATTCTGATGTCATTTTCAGACTGTGATGGGGCTTTTGCAGATTTGGCATCCTGATGGTCCCCTTCCCCTTTGGTCATGATGATCTGTCAGGGGCATTTGAGGGAACTAATGAGTGAATGTTGCCTTTTTATTAGAACTGGACAATTTGAACTTTCAAGGTTTACTGGCTGCTTTGAAAGTTAATCAGTGGTGTGTGTTGCACTTTCGCGTGAGCTAAGCAAATTGTGTGTGTGGACACTTTATACACTATGGCAATACGCATCCAATTTATTCATTCCATTTTCTGAACTTTCACCTATTTGCTTACTTATCTCATGTGCCTATATCCAGAGCTGACATTCTGTCCATATTTCAGACCACTTCGCTGGCTTTTATTCACAACTAGCAATTTCCCTGCATGATATGCTTGGATGCTGTTCTGGGACTGTTGATGAAAGGTTTTAAGATAAGACTTAGAAAGGAAGAAAAACAAAAGATAAAAGAAAACCATTTATGGAAGGCTTATTATAGTATTATGACTTACCTTCCAAAATTCAAGCTACCCGATATGCTAGCATGGTTTGTCCAGAAATAAGATAATAAGTCTCAAATTTAAGGCAAGTCAATCGCTGAGTCACAGTTTTTTTTGTTTTTTTTTTTTGTCTTTTTCTTTTTCTTTCTTTTTAAAAAAAAGTAAAAGGTTTAGACAAACAGAGCTAGAAACCAAAAGAATATATCAATGCAATAGAATTGTTCATAGATAAAACGATAGTTATGTAACAAAACAGAACAAGTTGGAACTATTAAACATCTATACATGTGTTATCAAGCGAATGGTATGGTTGACGCAGTTTTTACATGCCTAGATGGATTTCAGCTTAACATTGTCTAAGATAACAAAACACTGTTCATGTAACCAGAAACATTATTTATTTAAGGGTTGCTGAGGGAACGTGGGTTGTTCAGCGCTTGCATATCTGTGTCCTCTTGGATATCTTTCCTTGTCATCAGAACCGGGGCACTGCTTAATTTCTCATGATTTATTCGCTGGAAAATTTTCTTTTGCTAACAAGGATTGGAAAAGAGTATCCCGCACCAATATGTTCGAGGAATATGTTGGATAATTGCTGCAAATTTGAAAAGTAGAAAATGTCAGGTAAATGCTTAGGTTAAATAGTCCAGACTATTTTGGAACATACTGAAATTAATGAATCAAAAAAATTGTAGAACACAAAAATAAACGGTGGTGTGTAATAGTATACCTATAGGTATAGGACAAGTACCGGTAATTATTTATCTATGTAGAACATCAGCAGATCGTCGATGTTCAAATCATTCTGCACAAAATCGGTGACCATGATTTTCCATGAGCCGAGATCCCTACCAGGTAACTGATGGAAAAGGCTCGAATGCAATTTGAACACAACCGCAACTTGCGTACGTGTAATCAAAGGGAGTGCCTTGGCCAATGGGGGAAAACCATTATTTTTTTTTTTTTTTTTAGGTTTGTTAATGCTACACAAATGTATGCAACTCAACAGATTAATGACAACAAGGGAAAAAGAAAACTTAATTGGCTGGTATCACCTGCAACCAGTAGATATTTACGGAAGAAATCAGTAACCAGATCACGGTACAGAGAAACTTTCACGGAAAGATATCAATCAAATTCGCCAGTTTCAAATAATCAAAAATTCTCTAGGTCTCCCTTTGCATTGCAAGGCTTTTAAACCAGGACAGTGGCTCTTCATAAATTTTAAGAATTGAATGAATACATGAGGAAAGGCCATGGCGACTGAAAGCTAAAAGGGATGCAGTCTCTAATAACATAGTGGAACCCAGTTGGGCTTCCAAGAGGAGGCAGAAAATCCACGAGTTCCATGATGAATGGAGCAGAACTGTTCAGCGCGGGACATTTCACAAATCTTCTTCAATTGAGCTTCTCTGTGCTTAATGCCTCTGATCTGCAGACATCCCCACGACAAAGTGGGCAGACCCTGCAGCAAAAACAAAAATAAATCTTCCCAAGTAAGCAAATATGTTTGCATGTGGAGGTTTAGGATTGAACGAAAAAAGTGAAAAAGAAAAATGTAGGAGATATTTCTTCAATCCTTCTTGTGCAAGGATATAATACATAATTATATATATATATATATAACAGGATTTCCCGACTTCAGCATTTATCTGCAAAGCTAATTAGTCATAATAGATGTGATTCTAATTGCACAGCAGACTAAGCTTTATATTCAATGGAATCAACCGCAAACATAGATATTTATATAAGCGCTGTTTATTGCGGCACCCAACAGAAAAACCCACAGTACAACTAGAACCACGAAGATATAGCAGTTTACAAAGATGAAAATAAGCATAATATATTATGGACTATAGTTGGAAACATACTGCAGAAGATGCTTAAGCCCTTCTCTTAAATTGAAAAAAATTGGGTTACTTTGAAATTTCTCATAAATCATGAATGATTTACAATGTGTTTGAAAAATGCAGACTAAAATTGCCTTTCGCATTTATCAAAATTACCATGGTTAGAAAGAAAAAAAATATTAAAGTTATAGATGAGTGGTTAAGAGGGTGAGTGTTAATGCTACAGTAAGCTTGTTCCACAAGAACCTAAAGGTCACAGGTTCAAAGCATTAAGTTTCAACAACAACCAACAGAGACAGTTCCCTGATAACTAGTATCAACAAAGCTAGAACAAAATTTGTTGCAAGGAATCATATTAAAGATTTATAAAACAAATTAGGAGTTTTCCTTCAGTTATAAATCATGAATTATCATCTAATTCTAGTTAAAAAGGGTTCTAGCATTAATCATCCAACAATAGCAGAAGTAAATAGCAAAACAACAAATAGCAGGTATGTAATTGCTGGATGAACAGTGGATTGGATTAAAAGATACCTGTGAATCTCTTTCAACCACTTATCTATACATGTCCGGTGAAATTCATGATTGCAAGGCAGTATTCGCATGCAATCTCCTTCTTCATACTCCACAAGGCAAATAAAACATCTGTAAACCAAATGAAACACAAGATAATACCTAAAGACTTCCAAGTTGTATGAAAAGATGCCTAAAATAATCATACAACAAAAGAGTGGGAAAAAAAGAAATTTTACAATTAGAATCTAGCACTCTACTAAAAGGATAAAACCAATTACTAACCGAAAATGCAAATATCATCAGCTTGTTAGCTGCATTTTCCTATTCCTAAAAAGTTCTTAAAACTTTTTTTCTGTATGATCATGGAACTTTCTGATCTTATTGCTTGAACCAATTTAAGCCTGATTCAGATATGATGCTCTGGAAGCAGGTGTTGATTCATTAGCACAACTCAATTTGGTCTCTGTAGATTGGAACTGCTTTAAGAGGCATCGCTGATTTAGGTTTCGTACTTGGTCTTAATGTAAAGCAAATTATAGAAATATTTCTCCAGAGTTATATGGAAAGTGAAGCTTAAGAGGCAAAATGAACTCCAAAGAGACAAAATTCAGAAAGGTCAGGACAGGAAGGAGACTAGAGAACACCACTAGCCAAATTAATAAGTAGATATCATTTTCCAGGATGCTGGCTGACCAAGCTGGCCAGCAAGGATAATGAGTTTCTGCTTGCCATGGATGCCTTTTTAACCTTGAGATGCTTACTGGCTGCCTTTGGATGCAAACTGGCTGCATTTCATCTCAAGGCAGGTAAGTAGCATCTGCAGCAACCAGAAACTTGCATTTTCTCTCAATCAGAACTATCCATTTTTCTCTTTTCTAATCACCAGTAACAAGGACAAGACTCATGAATAATGACAATCTTAGAAAACAAATTTCAATTGACGAAGCTAGGCACCAAGAGTGACCAGCCTCAAGAAATTAAAGAGGAGAAAGCATGGGTAGAATGTTTTTGATAGCATTTTTGACTAACCATATCCCGTGCTATGTTGGGGAATAAGATTAAAAGAGGAGGTGGGAATTCCACTAATGAAGATACATTAATGCTATCAACAGCTTTGAGAAACTGAAAAGCTTACAAGGGTGACCATTTTGCATGACTATGCGAGCCCTAACAACTAACAATCCTGACCAATAAACTAACTTCCCATCTTCAGTGTTCATAAATAGACTCTGTATACCAAAACAACTAAGGTAAACATAGAAAAAGGATTCGAAACAGCAAGCTATGATCTTAATCACACTGCACACGATATGAAGCTTGATAGATGCTCCAAGTCAGTAATTAATCTTTACTGAGCATTAACAAACTGAGTGGACATCATAGAAATATATCATATCTGTTGATATGTAACTTAAAAATTAACTGATACGGTATTTAATATCATAAAGTTCCAAATTTTATTGCACAGTAGCATCATTTAGAATTTTGAATAGGAATATAAAAACAATGTCTTATTAAATCAAATTACAAAATCTAATTAATTTATACAAAACAATTTAATTGATTTGGATGACTAACTGCTATGTTTAAAAGATGAGTCTGGACTTCGATTTAATTTTAGAAATAGTGATAAAGTGCTGGCAAGAGCTATAGGTTCTGAAAGTTGATTTATATGTATGATAGTGCAAGTTGATTATGTTGGTCCAATGTGTCTTAATGATAATTTCCAACATTCATTGCTCCCATGGTTACCATGGACTTCAACTCAATGATATCCTAAAAAACACTCACATGCATACACACACATACACAAGAACACCATGGTAAACTCCATGGGTAAATGCAATTTTCTTATTAGACAAGTAAATTTGAATAAACATTTTTAAATCATTTGTATATTTGATTTAAAACAAATATATATATATATATAATGACAATTTGATAAATGTCAATTACAAGCGACAATTTGAAACCATGATTCTCATCAAATGTATGCATACTTTGCTGATGAATAATACATTTCTGTCGTGTATTTGCAAGATAGACGGGTTATCCACTAAATAAGTTCCATCAATGTAAGAGCAAATGTTAAGTCATGGCCTTCTAACTCAGCAGAAAAAATGATAACTCGAGGGGAAAAGAATATAAGTTTCAAGGCAAAGGACTATTACTGTGCAGCTTCATCATTTTGGTGTTTATGTGGCTTCATGTATACTTTTATTGGCATGCATTCTACGACCTCCTTTGGAGCGGGAACAGATCCAATAGAGGAAAAAGACGGCCGAGATGAGAGAACTACGGACTGCTGATGAATTTCATCCAAAACCTAAGTAAAAAGGTTAAAGGAGTAAATTAACTTTGACCAGCCAGGAAATTATAACCAAGAAGCATGATACAAGAAGTTCTCAGTCGGAATCTCATTATACCTCAAAAAGTGCTTCTGCTAACATAACAATTCTTGATATGCTCGCTCTAGCACTTGTGTCATCATCTGGATTAGCAGCTCGATTGTTTGTTCTGCATGTGCAGCGACCTGTTCGATGTTGACCTGATAATATACATGACCTGTCATGACCTGACAAATTCTCAAACCTGCTACCCAATCGCTGAAGGGCCCGTACCTGCTAAAAGCAGTAATTCTTCATGAATAATGTTACATATGCATGAAAGTAAAAGGCACATCCATTTAACTTCACCTGAGATCTTATTCTCCTCCTCCTTTCAAGGAATGCTGACCTATGTTCCAGTAGATCAGGATTACTGGTTTCTCTTGGCTGCAGAGTCTCTGAAGCATGATCAGCATTCATGTCCGTAGTGCTAGCAATTCGGTAAGGGTGACTAGTGGATGAATCTTGCAGCACTTCATTGTTCCTGTTGGAAAAGGATTGTGCTCTTCTTGAACCACCCAAGAGTCGTCTCCCGTTAATGTGCCCTGTAGACCCAACAGATCTATCCTCTAGAAGGACAGGACCAAATAATCCCTCAGAGAATGAAGTCCTTCGAAGAACTCTATTGCGAAGCCGTCCAACGCTAAGTGTTCTGCTAAACTGCATGCCATCCTCTAAAGGTTCTTGTGGTCCAAGCCGTCTATTAGAATACCTCAATTCAGCGTTTTCAGATTCCAAATGATTCCTGTGAGAATATCGACTAATTGTAGGCTCTATCCTTTCATTATTTCTAACAATATTTTGGGGAGAATTATTTTCCATGATAATACTCTCATGGGTGTCATTTACAATATTTAGAGAACTATCAACATCAATAACAGCACGGCCTGCATCATTGTTTGGAACAGAGAGACCATCTGAGAAGAGAGATTGGGCCCTTGATGACCCCAAACTGACAGCTCTGTTTAACCTAAAACTAATTCCATCTGAGATAAAACCAAAACGTGACCTGCCTGAACGGTTTGATGATCGGCTAATAGCAGTTATTGAAGCAGAGCTGCTGCTAGCCCCTAAATCCATTTGCAATGCCTCATCTTGATCTTCTCCACCTTGTTCACCATCAGAAGAAATCAATGAAGGCATCTCACTAGATTGAGCAATGCTAGGATTCCTGCAGCCTTCATGATTCTTTCCAGAGGCTTTACTCTCTGTTTTGTCCGCACAAATATTGCTTCTAGATCTTTCATTCTCTTCTTTCTTCTGAAAATGAAATCAAAACAAATCCATACTATTTCAATTCTCAAAGCTCCTAAAACATATCCTTCCTATAAGAATCCAGAACTTAGGATGCAAACTCAAACACAATCAAATCTTAAGAATGACAAGAACATGGCGGAAATTGTCTGACAAGAAATCAAGCAAATCAGCCCAATTTCCTTCATATGGAATTAATCTTTTATCAAAGTTTCCTAGGCTGGTACAATCCATGATTCAACTCACTCGAAAAATAATGCATTAAGGAAAAATGAATAGAATGAATGAATAAGCCCATATCTTTCTAAGGAAAAATAAATGAAATTTGAAAAACCATTATCTGCATCACTTCCTGATTCTAGATTAATCATAAGCTACCCTAGAAACCCAATGTAAATCCAGCGTCTAGTTGGAGTCAGTCAAGCAAGTTTAGACACGCACACAGGCATGCACACGCGCACACACGCACCCGTGCGCGCGCACACACACAAGTCAATACCATGTGAACCCAAATTACCACATTTCACTAAACAATTTACTTCAATAAATTGGGTTTTAATTTTGCATCAGTCTCGAAATATAACAGATACCACTCCAGACAGCCTGCAACTTTGATTAGGGTAGAATACAATAACTTGAGAGGTCAGATTACCAAACATATCATCCATTAGAAGAGAAGGCTTAATTCAATCAACTCAAAGATAGAAGATCGATACTTCCCTACGGGGATATGATCCCAGTAATTGCAGATTGTTCTAAAACTCCACAAAGCTTTCAGTATCTTCCATCTAACACTACACCAGCAAGCTCATAATAACAAAATCCAGCATTTTAAAAAACAAAATCACGAACTAACTTCAAAATGAGCCTGAAACCATCAATTTGAAGCGCAAAAATCTCGACTTTTTTTAAATAAGAAGCTTCTCATCACACTATATTGCCATAAAACTAAACGGAGCTTCCAGTTTCATCCAAATTTTTCGACTCTTAACAGTGAGCTAATGAAGACAAGATCCAGCAACTCAAAAAGGCAAAATGGAATGCGATCAAAAAAAAAAAAAAAAATCAAAAAGAAAATAAAAAAACAACTTACACTATCACCAAAGAGAGAGGATGAGAGGCCAAAGCAAGAAGAGTTGAAAACCCTAGCCCCTCTAGATCTCGCCTTCTGCACTCCACCCGACGACGAGACCGCCGCCACCGCCGCCGCCGCCGCCGCGTCCTTACTGCTCCCGGATCCCATCTCCACCACCAACCAGATCGCAATCCAACCTAATGCCGCCCCGATCCGGCGAGTGCCAGCCCGATCCCCATGGCCCCACAATGCCGAACCGTAGAAAGATTTAGAGAGAGCAAACGAAGGGCAAACAAGAAGAGCATCGAGATCGATCTATAATTCTCCATTATATTTTAGCTGTTTCTCTTTCTCATCTTCGCTGAGTTCTAGGGCGCGCGATACGATCACCGTCGGTGCGCTTAGGTTTCAAATCATCAATGCTTTTGTCCATGGATCAAGTTTATGAATTAATGGCCTTGTTTAGAGAGAGAGAGAGAGAGAGAGCGAGCGAAGGAAACGCATCGAACGAAGCCCGCATTTCAGTTTGAATGCAAACAATGTTGCCACCCCAATTCAGAGTCCTCCATGCTTTCAAACCCACGAGGATAAAAGCGGAATTTCCTCCCGAAGAAATGCCATCGAGTGTCATTTTCCGGTGGGTTTTGAACCTTCGGGAGAATTTCTCGGGGTAGTGCAATAGAGTGGTTTTTTTCGCCTTTTTGTTGCCCCTTTTATGGAGCAGCTAAAAAGGTGACAGCTTTTGCAGCAGCGATACGTCGGGTTCCCCCCAGCGGTATATTGATTGATTGGAGGGTGATCCGCTGGTTCACAATGGTGCAGGATCTGTGCGGAAACACGAATGGATCCCTGCCACGTGGGTGATTCGAGTAGATTTGTATTTTCAAAGGTCCGCGTGCTGAACGTATACCCGTTATAATAGCTGTTGTATGCACTGATTTCATTAGGGAAATTTACAATCAGAGGTGATCGATTCGCACATTAATCCAAAAGATTTTTTTTTTTTTTCTTAATTCAAAACTTCTATTTTGATTGGCGATTACTTTGAATGGAACCAATATTACGTCTCTAATTTAGCTTCAGAATTCAAATGAAAGTAAACCCATTTCGAACTCACCTACTAAAGTAATGATGTTAAAAGATAAACAGATGAAATTGATCTTTATGCATTAAAACAAAAATGTTCAGTTCTTCAAAATTTTTTCTTTTTAAAATCAGCATGCAAATTGACCCACTGTAATTTCTCCTGGATTGCATTTTTATATGAACGAAGCCAAAGTTCTTAAATTCAAACATGCATATGAGATGAAAAAATAAATCATAAGTAGTTGACAATTAGATTATAATAATTTTATTTTACTAATGGATGAATCCAGTTAAAAATTCAGATTGGAAGAGAAACAAATATGCGACAAAGGACAGCAGCGTTATGTCGTGATTTGAATGTTTTGTGTTCGATCGGAGGAGCGGATTTGGAGATGGGCCTCAGGGTAGCTGATTTTTTTTTTTTTTTTTTCTATTGAAAAAAAAAGGGGGTTAAAGTTTGTCATGAACCAACCAAGAGTTTTATCTTCTCATAAAGAGAGAGATAAAAAGAGGTTAAAAGTTCTGGAACGCTACCAAAGTCGTGCATTCAGGCAAGGCCGTGGCTTTTTTTTATTTTACGGTTGAAAGGCGGGGGGAAGGCCTCAAATTTATCAATTTACTGTGAAGTAGAGGCAAATTCACAGGACAAAATATATCACAACGGAGAGGAATAAATCATGCAAAGAAGTTAAACCATGGACCTCTTGTCCCGCCTACCAGTTAGCTGATATAATTCTTCAAAGACCTCATCACAATACAATAAGCCTGTGGCACTGGGACAGTAAACTCTCTGTCTCCTGAAGAGGTCATTTAAAGTGGGCATTCGCATGATATTTTTTTGATGAACTAGTTTGTATCTACAATTACTATATTTAAAGTATAAAAAAATATGAATAGATCTTTTCAAAGGATTTTATTTGCACTTAATTTTAGAAATATAATTTTAATATATATATATATATATATATATATCCAGGTATCATATATGGAATAGAATTTATTTCATGAATAAAAAATTTATGTTGTCTAGTTGAAGAAATAGATTTGAAGGGATATCTTATCACCAGGCTGTTTGATTGATAGAATAAATTAAGTGGCCACATGCCACCTCTGACATGAAGCGGTGGTAATTCCTTTTAAATATTTAATTAAAATTATAGCTTCAATTAGTGAAAAAAAATAACTTGTATGTCTGGATTTGTCTGATGACAATGTGCTACCATCCTAATTTCCACATCCTTGCACCACTCCACCCTCCCCCCATCCTCCTCCTCCACTTCAGAACCCTGCCTCCAAGCCCTTGCCCCTTTACTACCAAGATTGATTAATTCTATGTAATTTTTTTCTTAGCTCCAAAATTATCCTTCTTCCAATTATTATAGAAAATAAGCATGTACGAAGGATCGACGCTATCATGAGCTGCAAGAATGAATACATAATTTTTGTTCCCTCCTTCCTACCTCATTACTAATTTTGAGCAAATTAATTTGTCTATGTACATATAATGTCATAATCATTACCATAGATACATAAATATAATCCAATGCCAACATCTTCTAATCTAGTCAAATAATATTAACAACCACTAATGTACAAAATACCATTAAAAATTTAAAAGAAAGTAAATAGATAATTTACAGTACGAACCCAAGAAGCAAATATATATATATACCATTACATCTATCAAATATTATCGAAGAATCTAAGATAGTAAAAAGACCACATTTAATAGAAGAATGCAGGCTACAAGATGGAATGTAATGAGTGATAGTAGGAACAACAAGATATAGATCACAGTGATTTACAGAATGTAATATATTTAAAGGCACTTTTATATGTGCTATCATCATGTTGGCTATAATGTGTGATAAGCCTCCTTGGGTGCTGAGAATTTTTCATACAAAACATATGAGTAGCTAGTAACCTGCCTCTCATTGCATCCTTAATCATCAGTATAATAATCAAAAGAATGTAACTTAGCAAAATTATTAAGATAAACCTAAAGATTTAAATGATTAATTGGATGCAATTATATCTTTTTAGGTTTTTATATAATCATTTGCTTGTTTAAGAAAAGTAATAAAAAAAAGGTGGGGAGGCTTATATAATTCGAATGGATTATAAAAATATAAAAATAATTTTTTTAAAAAAATTAAACTTTCAATTTGCATTGGCATTAATATCCATAAGTTTTGGTATCCAATTCATGTTTGAATCTATTTCAAAAAATACTGATATAAATTTTAGTATCCAATTAATATCCATAACAATGTTTGCATCCACCAAATAAAAATGGGCACAGATATGGATGCTCTGTGCAATCCATATCCAATAAAATTTCAGTCCTAGTAATTTATCTAGACTTGTATTCTGAGCTACTTCTCCCAACACCATGATGCTCTAGCATTAATGGGTAATCAACTCATGCGTAGACTTCTAACCAAGCTTTCTTTTAATCTCCATAAACTGGTGCTTTCAAACAGGTAGAATGGAAAGAACCATTTTGGTGAGTTATAAAACAGTAAAAGGGCTCAATATTTCATTGACAATATTTATCAGAAGACCAGCAAAGTGGTAATCTAGAGAAGAAACGCCCAAAAATAAAACAGAGTAATAAAAAATAATAATCTCTTACTGGTTCTGAAGGCTGCTACACTCTGTTAAACCCTAATCACAAGAACCCTTTCCCTACTCTGTTCCAAGGTGGAATTCTAGTCTTTGTTTATTTTGGTTTTAGCTTTGAAGTGGGTTTAAATAATAGAGTTGTTGTCCTACGTTTTCGGTGGCTTTAATAATAGCGAACTAGCGATGATGAAACAAAAGCCGTCCACGTGGAAGATCTACCGCTCTCTCGCATTAAATAAAAGGAAAGAGTTATGCTTTTATTTATCAAAAAAATAAGAAAAAAAAAGAAAAGAAAACTTTTTCGAAGCAGAGAGATGGCGCCGGGCGCCATCAAGGACTTCTACCGGCAAAGGAAGAAGGGCGGCGCCGCCTCGTCCTCCACCAAGAAGAAATCCGGCAAGTCCCGGGGCAGCGGCGCCGCCGCGGAAGCCAACGCGGCCCAGACCCCTTCTCTCGTCCCCTATGGCGATGGTTGGTCACATCTTTTCTCCATCCGAAACCCTAACCCTAACCCTAACCCTAACCCTAACCCTAACCCGAGTCCTTTTTTTTAAAAAAAAATTTTCCTTCGGTGGTAACTCCAAAAGGCTGTTTTTTTTTTTGTTTTTTTTTCTTTCTTTTGTTTCCTCGTTAGATGATTATGGGCCAGAGGAGGAGAAACTTCGGCAGTTCGACATGGACATGAGATACGGGCCGTGCATCGGCCTCCCCCGCCTCCAGCGCTGGGAGCGCGCCTCCGCAATGGGCCTCCACCCGCCGCCGGACGTCGGCGAGATCCTCCGCCGCATGTGGCAGGACGAGCTCCGGCGCCGCTCGTCGGAGGCTGAGCTCCACCGTCGCCCGTGGGATCCAAAGACCAAACCTAACCCCGCGCTGGAGTGCCTCTGGGATGGTCGAGGTTAGGAGAAGCAAATCACCAAATCTTTTATTCTTCGATCAAGAAAAGGTACTCCTTTTAAGTTTGTTTATAGGAGACAGAAAAAGAACAAGAGAAAATCTTAGCAGTGAAACAGATAGTCAACGGGGTTTATTATTATTATTATTATTATTATTTTTATGGTTTGACTACCATAGCTTTGACAATTGGTTGATCTCAAGTGTCAAAATTGATGGCTTTTTTCGATGCTGCCCCTGTTTTTGTTTGCGAATTGAGGCTGTGAGGGCTAATTAATGGTAGTAATTAAGTTATCCTAATTATCAGGAGGAATGGAATTTGAAATTAGCTAAGATCCAGCGCTGTCAGACGCAAAGCGCCAAGACTGGGCTCTTCTGGTACCCAAAGCGAATCAGCCATGCGCTTCCCATCCTATCATCCTCAATGAAAAAGTCTAAGAATGCGCTTTCTTAATAACTAATATTTATAATTTTATTTTAAATCTATTATATCATCTAAGAAAAAAATAAATATATCAATAATTATAATTTTATTAAAAAAACTTTTCATTGAGTTATTGAACTAAATATATGATTTTTTTTATCATATATTATCTATTAAAATAAATTATTCTATTATTTATATTATAAAAAAAATATATACTTTATTTCATTCAAGTGTATATATTGCATTTAGGTTTTAAAAATTTTTTACGCTTTAAGTGTGCTGCCTGATGCTTTTAATACTAGTAATAGAATCTTTTGAAATTGGTAATAAGGTTAAAAAAAATCAAGTATGATAGGCAGGCTTGATACTGTATGGTTGTGGCTGTGCCACTGATATTAGCTTGAATGATGGATGTATTGCTATAAAAGAAAGAAGGCTTTAGTTTATAATATATCATGGTTTTATCAAGAATATATGATAATCAAAGCTCATCTTATATTATACCAACTTTGCAATCCAATTGATTATTGGTATAATTTAATATGCACTGAACCAGTATTGTATCGGAAGAAGGTTCGATCAATCATTTGTATAATTCGGTATGTCTTGAACCGATGTTATATCGAAAGAAAATGAGCAATCAGAGGATCCAAAAATCAAAAAGTACTTAAAAAAAAAAATAGAGTAATTAATTGAAAGAATCAAAGGAAAAAAAAAAAAAAAAAGTGAAAAAGGATAAGTGATATCAAAAGAGAGAGAGAGAGAGGATGGTGCATATCTGCTTAACGAATGAGATGATTGTTATAAAAATTCTAACCAGAAGCTTTCAAAAAACAAAAAAAAGAAGGAACAAGATACGAAATCAAGAATGGCGAAAAGGGAGAATTTGGCACCAAAAAAAAAAAAAACTAAGCCATTGGAACAATGAAATCTTATTTATGAAAGAAAAAAAAGCATTAGAATTTCTTCTTTATAATTGGATGGCATTTTTAATAACGAATCATTTTTAATCGAGTTCAATTAAAACCTAACATAACTCAATAAAGTATATTAATTTAAAGTACATTAATTTAAATGAAAGAACCATTCTAAATTCAGCCCAATTTAAATTGTTTTAACATTCCTGCATGATAATATAAATCCCAACTAGCATTGGATAATTTGATTTTAATTATTTTCTTAGTGATAAAGGAGGAGACTAGATGATTATTTTCTTTTCTTTTTTTTTTTAAATTATTCAATTTGCTAGGATACTGAATTTTCTACTGCGCGTCCACATTCTCAAACTGTACCACAAAACATAACCATTGGATCTTTTGCATCCATTTGCTGTCAGATTCTTGGGCACCAATTATTTCCTCTGGACCTGGTGTTAATTGAAGCCTTTTCAAATCCTTATATCTGTACAAAAAGTTCATAATTAAAAACATTTAAGAGCTGTAAGATAAACCAAAATTCTGGAATAGTGCATTACTATCACTTTTTTTTTTTTTTTTAATAAAAAAACAAAAGGCTGAGAGTATCCCTTCCAGCTTTTATCATACTTGAATTATTTTGTACCCTAACGTATCTCCAGTATGAACAAATTCTAATTTTGCAAAGCTTCTGACTGGAGTGCAACCTAAAGTTACAAAATAGCAGTCAATTAAAGATTAGATATCTCTCTCTCTCTCTCTCTCTCTCTCTCTGTATTCATCTGTGGACGTTAAAAACTTCGTTGTTCTAATTTTTTACATGTCTAGTCTGTCCACTGACCTTCAATCATGTTCACATATTTTTAGATTCTTGGAAATGGATTCTTGTCCCTATTATCCAATTTGTCGTCCGTGACCTTCCTATTTTCAAAAAAAAATTATTTTATTTAAATTATTAATTTTAATTTTTTAAAATAGCATTTTTTTTTTAAAAAAATACTCTTATCTCTTAGATTAAAAAAACTTTGCTTCTCCCTTAGCTCTATAAAGATGATAAGATGAAGTTATTTTTATTAAAAAATTTTGTAATATGTATAGTTTAAACAATTCATGGCTCATAATATATACTTAGATTTAGTATAAATACATTATATTTTAGTACAGATCTTATCTACAATAGTTGAAAAAGTAAAGATAAGCTAACAAATAAATAGTAATAAATTAATTTATAAAATTAGTCCATAAATTTTTTTTAAAAAAATAAATTTTTTATTTTATTTTTATTTTAAAATTAAAATTAAAGCAACGTTTATGCATCACATGAGCATCTACCTTTTGTATGTGTGTAGTAAAGTCAAAATGTTTTCATCCATAGAGTAAAAGCTTGTCATTTGTAATATTACATTTAATAATATTTAAAATCAATCCAAAAAAGTAATATCCTTAAAAGATGGGAAAATAAAGTTGATACTTTAATATGTTTTAGTTTTAGAAGGCGCATAATAAATAGGAAAACCATCTAAAGATTACTTTATTTTTACCTAAGAAAACATGTAAGAAGCCTTTAAGTCATAACATTAGATATTTTGGTGCAAAGTTTTCTCATTCAATTTGACATAAGGCACTGTGAAAGGCTTGGATCAGGTCAATCTCTTAGAGAGAACTGCTTCACAGTGCATAAGAACTAAATATGTGGCTGCCATTCTCTCAAGAGATGATAGCCAAAGAACCTTATGTCACACATAAACAACTTGGAGGATGTCATCTCAAACCAAAAGTGATAAACTATTGGATGGATCTAGCATATTTAGGAACATAAGATAAATAAAATATCTATCATCTTTTTCATTAGATCTATATTAATACAATGTGATTTAAATATGCCCATGCTATCTATGTTTAATTTAATTAATTTTGAGCTTATTTATTATTCACAAATATGTGTCTTTATTATTTAAAAGGTTTTTTTAGTCTAGTATAAAAACATAAGATAAATAAAATATCTACAATCTTTTTCACTAGATGTATATCAATACAATGTGATTTAAGCATGTCCATGTTATATATGATTAATTTAATTAATCATAAGCCCATTTATTATTCACAAATATCAATTATAAAATTTAATTTTTTCTAATATAATATATGCATTTTATTTACCTTACACTTCTTTAAATTTTGAATAATTTTTAAATATCATTTAACTATAAAAATAAAACCTTAATATATCTATTTTTTATTTTTTTTATTTAGAAATTTAAACCATAGTTATGTCTGTGCATTGTATGGGCGCAAAGACCTAATTATTAATATTTTAAAATCTCAATGATGGATCATTCATTAAATGATTGTGGGCTAATCAAGGAGCTTATGAGGCCAAATTGTTGATGTCATCAACAATTTTAATTGATATCTTAACCAACCATAACTCAGGAATAAGATGTAAGGTTTGTCCTCTGTCAAGTCACATAGCGACAACTTTTTATTATTCTATCAAATGTTACATACTTTTTATCATGTAAAAGATAATAATTATAAATTATAGATATAGATTGATAGATAGATATAGATATGAATATGAACTTGTAAAGTCTTTTGTGAAAGTTTCTTATATAATATAAGACTTTATATGAGGCATATGCCATACATATAAGAGATGTTATAGAGTGCACACAAATAGAAAACTTGGCCAAAAATCATATAAAAGTGGGACTATAATCCAACTCAATTAAATTCCATTATTTATACAATATAATAGATATATTTAAATTTTTTAAGTTGCATGTTGTGTTCATTTATTCAGAATAATTAATAGCATCATGTTACTATCAATGTACTGAATTCTTAGTAAATTTACTAACAGAAGATGTGATCATGAAAAACATCCAAAATTACTTCCGAAGGTTGTCTAGTTTAAGGTTTTCAAAATTATTTTCACATTACATGATAGTAGATTTGGTTTCACCATTGTATTAAATGGGGCATAAGTTGTATGCATAGGAATATATTTTTTCTATGATACTTTTAGTTGTATATGATAGTACTTGTATATGGTAATGCTATAAATAAATGAAGTATAAGAATATAATAGATGGTATAAAAGGTTGAAGATATTGAATGACAGTGCGGAATTCATGCATGATTATTTAAAAAAAACATTTAAAAAACCTATTTGAATCTGAATAGAATATCATCTCAAGTTAGTTAACATGATATGGTACATAAAAAGAGAAATGATGCGATATGATTTCGATAAGGAATCTATCATCTATAACGGATGGATGTGATTAAGGGAGGCCACTGATAAAGCCAATCAAATTAATTAGCCATGCTTGGATAGAAACTTAGTGATATATCCATAAATAACTTTTATTTTTTTTATTTTTTATTTAAAAAAAAAATCATCTTTTCGATGAAAACTATGCGAACTTGAAACTGCAATCGTTATATAATGATTCGATTAATCTCTTAAAAATAACAGGTATATTTGAAATTAGATAGGAAATATATCTTCACTGCTTTTTAAGTGAAGGATGAAGAGTAGCATCATTATTAATCTAAACTATATTTGTTATAGAACCAATGATTCCTTTACTGCTAGTTTTCTATAAAATTACATGCTAGATTACATTCAATACAACCAATGAGATCGAATCATAAGAAACAATTATAATTGCAGCAAAGAGAGTAATAATAATCCCAACTTTTAAAGTATTTGTAAGCGATTCATCAAAATTAATTTATTTATTTTTAAATATATTCTTTTAAAATTTAAGGGCCGAATAAAGTAAAGTACATTGGTAATACTTTGTGTTTTTTTTTTTTTTTTAAAAAAAAAGAGCCTCAGAAACCCAAACGGCACCCAGAAAGACAGACCAAAACCGTCCAATGGCTTTAAACGGTGGGCCCACGCAGCCTATCACAGGTGGTGGGTCCCACATGCGTCGGTCTACGCCTTTTCTGACCTCTCCGGCGACACCCCGACACCAGAACATGAAGAGATTAAGCTACTCCATTAGAACAGCGTAAATCTCAATCATTCGCACCAGGATCTCATCTCATTGGTTCATCACCGTTGCAGCAATCTCATCAAATCCTTTTGGAAGGTTAAGATTCGCGGAGCACTTTAGAACAAGGTACTCCGCGGAGTAGAGCGGTGAGAGAAAACGAGTGGATGTCAACGCCACCGTCGATGTAGGGATAAGAACATGGACCAGGGAAAGGCGTGACGTTGCTTTAACCAACGTGCGGACCCCACGCGGAACCCGGCCAAGTGATTGGTGGGCTCGTCGTTTTGCGTGCAAATAATATATATATATATATATATATTTTTTTATATATGCCTTACAGCTTGCACCAACTATTCCTTGATTGATCTATTATGAGCAAATGTTATCCAGATGCTGGCCAGGTTGTCAATAAAATTTCTTGATAAATTATATGGAAAAATTTAAAATTGATCTACATCTTAATCACAGTTGAGGAACACTCAAGACATGAGCTGATGGAATTTAGTTTATCAGTGAATAATTAGAGCAAATTACATCTGCCTTCTCAAAAATATGGTATAATTACCTTCACATCTTCTTTTAATTAAAATATATATATATATATATATATATAAACACCTTTTCTAATTTATAGTTTTCAGTAACAACCATTCCCTTTTGTCAAGTAGGTATTAAAATGTAAACGAAAAGTGATGTCATATCAAGATAAGGATAAAATTTAAATCAAAAATTACTCTTCATGGATAGTATAATTACATTTGAATCTCATTTTAATTCTAATTTAATGAAACTAAATTTAACATGTAAATGCTACTATCTTATAGTATGAAATTTAATATAATTTTTGAATAAAAAGAGGATATGAATGTAATTATGTCGTACCTCAAAAGAGTAGGAGTGTACATAGGATGCATTGGATCAAATGAGGCCAGTTTAGAGTTCTTTTTAAGAATCAAATAATTTAAATCGATTTCTTAAAACTGAAATGAATCAATCCAATTGTTCTAATAAATTGAACCAAATCAAATCTAACCAAGAAATTTGGTTTGGTTTATTAGTTTGCATGTATCTACTTTAAAAAATTATGAGATCAATTTTCATAACAATTTTTATGTGATCGAATGGTAATCTAGTTATTTGTAATGAAAGAGAACTTAACTCTCATATGGTACAATTATTTGTATATGTCTATTATTTTTCAATTTTAATTATAATATAAATGAAGACTCATGTAAGATACGGTTTGGTTTAATTTTATATTGATGTTTTAAAAAGCTAAACTAAAACCAAACTGACTTTTGTGGTTTTAAAAATTTACAAACTAAAACTAAACCGAGAGATAAAAAAGATTGATTCAAACCAAATAAAAATCATGATTTGGATTGGTTTTCCAGTGTGATCGATTTTTTTGCATATCCCTGTAAGAGATGTAAATGTAATTTACTCATAAAATTTACATGAGTATTAGTGCGATTGTGCATCTCAAATTAATACAATAGCTCCACCTTATATGTTTGTATTTTTCGAATCATGGATGCAAATGTAATTATGTTATGCTTAAGAGAAGATAGTTATAATTTACTCAAACGATTAAAGCCAAGTAGCTTTGATATGCAAGCCAAAGTTTGTGCATCTTATTATTATTATTATTATTTTAAAATGTGCCGAGTAGTAGCTTTGATGTTAGAAAAATATTCTTTGAATTTTATGTCTTTTTTTCAATTTTTGTTTTGTTCAATCAACCTACATTGGTCTATTATATTTTTTTCCTTGGTCAATTCATTAAAAGTGTTGAAAGGTTAATGTTAAAAATGTCTCAATCATAGTTTAGCTGAATTCTTTGTATTGATGTGACATAAGAAGTTTGGCACAATTCACAGGAATAATATCATCCACAAGATGGCAGACGATAGTTGGACAATGATATGCCTGCCATACGAGGGCCATATCATCAAGGTAAATTAAGGTGAGATGTGAGTTATATGTCCACATTTTTAATTGTAGAATAAATTCCAATTTTTTTCATTAATTAAAAATTTATGAATACTTTTTCTTAGAAGCAAAATGACATCAAGTCATGACTCATATTTCATTGAAAAAAATGAAGGAAACCAAAAATGAAGCTAAAGCTCAAAAAGAAACAAAAGAGTTAAAGCAAAAGAGAAAAAGAAGATTTCAAAGCTCAGCTTTACGGACACCACTCATTTCTAGTACTTTATTTGAAGTAAGGATCATGCCATATAGAAGTGCATCCCATTACCACACCGACAACATGATGCCATCTTAAAAAATTAGATAAATAACTAGCATGAAAGCAAACTGAACCCATGAATCTATAAGAAATCTGAACTTTAATATTGATCAATTAATATTAAAAATTTAAGTTGACAAGAGAAAGGTAAAACATCTCTCCATGAGCAACCAAAGACTCTGAAGTAAAGCATGCATGCATCCCCTAAAATTTGAACCTAAATAATTATAATACATGAAAATCTCCTCCTCTATTTTTTTTGTTTCAAAAAAGCAAACAAAAGATTAATACTATATGCCATGTTTTTAATTCATTTTAATTTAACAGAATGAAACAACCATAATCAATCCTAGTAGAGTCAATTCTTCTTACATAAATTGATCCTAGTAATAAATAGATAAAAAAATCCAGTGAACATGACCTCATTCTCTTCACCAGTACCATGGGGCCATTCATCAGAGATGATGCCACCCAATGTACGACCCACTCACTCCACCCAGATTTTGACAGAAGAGTACTAAATGGACTATGAATTGGTCAAGATAAGTGTCCATAATTAATTTTGTGGGGAATTGTCTCCAGGGCTGTCCCTCCTCCAAACATTCCCATAGAAATACAAGACAAAATCTACGACCCAAACGAACGTAAACGTACGCTGAGACAACGAAATGTATTGGTACTTGGATTAGGAGATGTCATTTCATCACAATAAATTTTTTTTTTTGACCAAAATTCCACCCTCTTCCAAGTTAAAATAAGAAGATCAAAGCATGCTAGCTGTATAAAAATAGTGTTGATTTTATTTCTCAGGCATTGTTTGCATGAATACTAAACAACGTCAGTGACAGCCTAGCATAAGTTTAATGCACGCATTCCATCCTTATTTTTGGCAGCTACTTTAATAATATCTAATCGATTTCACGGTTGTGGCATGTTGGGTTGCATGGATAGGGACAGTCGATCTTCTTAACAGCACTCCGGCCATAGAACCAGTCTCCAACTGCCCTTGCAATTGGCTGCCAAAAAAAAAAAAAAAGAGAGGAAAATTTAAGGCAAAGACCATAACAGATGTAGACTGTAAGCATAATATTATGTAATAATCTTCATTTAGTAATGGTTCTGATCATCTTATTTCAGAACATATTTTTTTTAAAAAAAAGCTGTCACCTTTGTATGTTTTGAATTAGGTGGAAGATGGAAGAGATTTACCATCTTATCTATAACAGGAGAACCACTTTGTAGCCATGTCTCCTGAGCTCCAGATTGGCAGTGGGAATAGCATGAGTCTATAAACATGCCTACAGATGGGGAGTTCACAGGCAGTGCACGGAGAAACTCTGTTCTGAAACCTAGAATAACATCCCAAATAAAAAAAAAAAAAAGGAGTTAATCTCGTACTCTTCAAACACAACAGACAACTGTTCAACTGGCCAGGGGGACACCGTAATCTTCAATTATTATAAATATATGTAATAATTCATGACTCCATATTGTTAAATGAGGACATATATACTGTTGCTGCTTCTAAGTCAATAACTAGGCAAAGATGAATAATTAGCTGTTTGAAACACTGTATACTGATAGTGATACCATATTTGTTTTAACTAATAATGAACACATGATCAGAATTCCAGCCGATAAAATTTCTTTGCAGAAACTCTGAAAATCCAAGCCTGATTGGTGATCAGTAACGACTTGAAGTACTGACCTTGCATGACTTGAAGTTGACTTGAAGAACACTTCTTTATATTGAGCTTGCATTCACCCCAAACTTTACGGGGATCAGAAGGACTTGGTGCCAAAATGTTTTTGATCTGCAATGTGAGGAGACATTTTATTCACTTCAGAAGTTTTGTGAAACAAGCAATGGTCTTTCAGTATACATTTGGTCAAAAATGTTCTAAGAACTGCAGAAATGTTTTGAGTCCATTCTTCCATGATCAAAGTCTCTGGTTCATCATCTTGGAACATTGAAAGAGCATATGCGATACTAAAGGGAAAATCTTTAACTATATCAACAGGGGTTTGATGTATAGGACATGACCTCATTTAGAGAGGGCAGTTAGACACTAAGGGAAACCATTTTCACTGATTAAATTCTGATACATAGTGCATTTTTGCCTTGATAGGAATCATCAAATAATTTATCAGAAAAACTCTCTCAGTTCATGAAGAACGATAAGCGAAAAAGCGACAATATATTTGAGGAAATTGTTACCTGCCATGCATCATATGCTGCATTTAATATGAAAAGCGGGGTGCGCATATTCTGCACCACATATTGTGGGAAAAAGCACTGCATATACATTGGAATTGTGTTAGTAGGATGGTATGCCAAGGTTCATAACGCCACAACTTCTATCGGTAATGTCATAATACCAGAATTGAGAACAATATTACTTACCATGCTTGGGGGAAACCTCGGAGGTGGAAACCTTGAAGTGCATGAAGATGGCAAATTCTTTTCTGATCCCTAGAAGAAATAATGCAAGCTCCAACTTAGCATGCATCATTCAATATTACAACTAAGACAAAATGCAATTACATAATTTTAAGTATGTCAGAAATGAAGTTATTATTCGTAAAGCGATTATAATGGCCATAAATTTATCTGGAGTTAGGCTTCTATTTCCTTCTAACATGACTTATTTCAGTATCATTTGAAAATAGTACCATGAATATGATCACTGGGTTTTTATACATGGTCCATAGGCTAAGAACAACTAAATAAACTCACATGTGTGATCACAACGTGATTATAGAAATCTCTGATGGACTCCCCTCCAGAAACATCCTTCCTGTCATAATATTGCCAAAGAATGTCATGCTAGGAATTTTTTTTTTCTTATTAGCACAGTTCGATAACTGGAAGTGGTTTTCTGGTACAGTGAGCAAATTTTAACATGGAATCACAGAGTATGAGCTTACGCATTTATAAAATAACCAGCATCTGAGAAGCATTTAACTCTTGCACCAGCTGGTAGAAGATCACGAAAGCTGTCACAGTGTAGTATGGATGCCAAGCCACCAGCTGAACATCCAGAAAGAAGAGCCTGCCACCATTCTTCATACTATTAGGATACCATACTGTATAAATAAAACATTTGGCTACTTTACAGGAACATACATTTTGTGCTTTGTTCATCCCCTTTGCCAATAGTTCGTCTATAATGGCACGCCAAACCCTCGCTCCTCTAAAGTGAAGATTTGTTGCCTAATTAGATGATGGCATAAAAACAAATGTTACATTCACAAATTCCTGGTGTGTAAATAAAAGATTAAAAGAAAATAACAGTCAAATTGCAAATATGCACATTTTGCAGATGTGAAATGCAGAACAGACTTACAGGATTTACGGCCGCTACATCACCGGTAAATGATGAACCGTCACAATATCGAATCTTTACCTTGTTCCAGTTGTAGAAGTCTGCAAGCAGCCCCAGAAAGATAAAAAAAAATGCAAGGAAATTAATTAAATGCAGCAACAGCCAACAGTAGATCCTTTAAAATGAAAGCAAAACTTAATCTTAGTGTCCAATTATATAAAATATAGGTAAATATGTGATCACTTGGTTGTGATTTAACAAAGAGCACCATTTACAAATGGCAAGCGACTAAAGAAACAGAGTAGCCCTTTGGAGAACAAATATTGTTGGTTAAGAAGAATGGCAAGGTATCTGCTAGAAAGGAGTTGCACTTGGTGTCAACTCTCTCTCTCTCTCGGAGAATTGCTTTGAGATATTGTAAGGCCAAGCGATGTACTAGACCAGCCTAAGAGAGACATTCCTTAGATTTGTTGTCTCATGGATTTTTGGCATAAGAAATAAAAGAGTATATTTTCACTGGATAGTAAAAAGCCACAATTGAACATAGAGCTTTTAAGGTATGATTATTGTCTGTCTCATTAATTCACATGATTTGCATGCAACATTATCTATCTTGCCAGCCGTTTCATCCAGAAACTCATTACAAGGCTTATGCTTTATTTTTTCATCATCCAGTATTCTCTACACCTCATATCATAACTCAGCTCAACAGACTTTGCTTAGCTGCAGGGTTATGAAACCTGGAATAACATTGGTTAGTACAGAATAAGCTACCCTTGAACTGAGAAAACCTTGAATGCACTTATCCAGCCTTCTTGGTAAGGGTAAAAAGATGATTCTTCCACAATGTTTTCAATGTTTCTTTTGCCCCTGGTTTAAACATGGGTTGTAAAAGGCCATTCGGCAGAAACACCTGGAATAAGATGGAAATTCCGCCACTTAATCCACAATAACCTGCAGCCAAACAAGGCCTAGAGAATATCTCAATTTTGTCTCCTTTTTTTTTTTTTTTTCATTCATTAAAAGAGCAATTCTCTAGCAAATCCCTTGTATACTCAAAGCATACCAACTGCAACATAAAATTCAAATTAATTTCACACAGTTGTGATAATTGACATTATACAACAAAGGATAAAATTGTTGGATGCCATACCAGGATTTGAATTTTGCTTGTTGCCTAAAATTCCAGAGAAGGAGAGCCCCTTCATATACTTAGAGGAGCCTCTGAAGTTCTTCGTGCGCTCTTTACATTCTTCAGTATTCCTGCACCATCCTCCTCCCTGAGAAAGTTTAAATAAAAAAAAAAAAAATGAAAGAAAGAAAGAAAGAAGAGAGATGAGTCCAACTCATAAAAAGCGAAAGCCCAGGGAACTTGAGACATCCTATGGGCTTAAAACATTTTCTTTGCTGATAAAGAAGTCATCCTTGACATGTAGCAATTACCACAAGGATAGTATAATCTTCATTCCTTTGGACTCTGCAATAAGTATCCTGGTAAATTATTTGTGTTGCAAAAGTATTTATATCATAGACATTGAAGACTATACATAACATCCATAAATGATTCTTGAAGTTGTTGCAATCCTTGTGGATCTTTCACTTCATCTATAATAATCATTTCTGGAATGGTAATTGTGACTTGAAAATGTGTTATATTCCTACATGGGACCTCTTTATACCTCAAATTAAGCAACCAAAGATACCGTTTTGGTCAAAATAGAAGAAGCCTTTCACAACACTTTCAATTACTAGATATGAGTGTCACAGAAGGTTGAATCGGAGATTCCAAACCAACAGATTTAACAGAATAAAGCATGTTGTTTCCTTTGCTTATGAAATGAAACTAAGTGGATCTGCCCATTTTTTTGCTCAAAAAAATAGAAGGAGAAAGCACATTAATTCCAATAATCCCACAACAGAGAGAAGATCTAACTGACCTCCATGTGAACCAACCAGTTGTTCACCCCTGAGCCGAAACCTGGTGCGAAATGATAAGCTGGGGGACTTCCATCCAGACAGACTGCACAATAATTCAGAAGCCACAGAGCCAAAGAAATAGTTAGATTCAAGAAGAGGAAACAGGGTATAGTTTCTGAGAGATCATAAAGTAGTCCCAGTTCAAATCCTAGCAAAAAGAAATCATGTTAGCCTAATAAAGCGACAGCAGCATTACAAGCGCTAGGGATAAACTTATCCTACCTGCTCCTTTGGCCACAGCACTTTGCACAAGGGTGAGAGGCACATCAAAACCTTCCACTTCCAGCAAGATCAGTAGATTTAGTAAGACTAAGAGATAAATCCATGCTCCTGGTTTAGCACCAGTCATTCTGCAAGGTCAATTTGAGCACATTAAAACAGAGCAAGCTTCACTACTATAAGCAACACATCGGTTAACAATAATAGCTGCAGCCACTAGGCTCCAAGGAATTTTCAGCATTTCTTAAGAAACTATTAAAGAGTGCGTCAAGAATCTGTCCAAAGTTAATGGTAGCAAAATAAAAAAATTCATATAGCAAATTCCTTCATGCCTAAGTTAATATAGGTGGATGATTAGTTTTTGAACATATGGACAACAACTGGTTAACAATAAGCACTAAGCAGAAGTCCTCTTTCCTTTTTCTGTTTCTTTACTAAAAGATGAGTGTATGTTTACTGAATCAATGAACACCATTTTCTTAACATATGTTGGAGGAGGAGGAGGAGGAGGAGGAGGAGGAGGACAGAAGAAGTCTTGGTAACAATTTTGTTTCCTTCATTCCTGATTTGATCAAGTGAGCTCTCATACCCCTCAGAAACAAAAGATCAAGTGAGCTCTCAGCATCCTATCAAGGCAAAGGAAACCCAATTTTCTCTTTGCTATAACATCAATATAGCAGTTTGCCTAGCAGAATTTTAGGCAGACAGAAATAAAATTTCCTATGCATGCAAGAACTAGTGTGGACAATGAAAGTACTGGAACTGCTGATTATATTAAAAAGTTTTTTTTTTTTTTTTTTAAAAAAAAAACCACTGCATCATCTCACAACCCTGCAATCCATATTCCAAACCCCACAACCAAAACCTCTCTTTTATTCCTTTCAAAAGCACATGCTTTCCACTTTTTTTAAAGACTCCAGAAGACAGTGATGCCCACTCAACCATCTCTTAGATATCCTTCATTTAGACTAATTAGAAAAAGATCCAGTTCTTAAGTTCTTATCCAGGAATCCATAGCCTTCCCTTGCATCTATCAAACCACCACAAAATCTTGCAAAAAGAAAAAGAAAAAAAATAATTAAAGCTGAACCCAAAAAAAAGAAAAACAGGACTGACTCTATGGATAAAGAACAGTTCAGAGGAGTGCAATTTTCTGCAAAGATATGCTAAGAAATTGCACCACCTCTCTAAAATCAACAAGAGAGAACTTCAAATGAAATGCACACAGCCCACCTGAAATCTTTGGAGAACACTCAAAAACTCCACTGCTTAAGGTCTCATACTACATATATTTATACCAATATAAATTACTGAAAGAGCTCTCTCTCTCTCTCTCTCTCTCTCTCTTTTTCTCCGTGTGCGAGGACACTTCACGTGAAGAAAGGCCAGAGGATGAAGCGATTCCTTTCCGCGTTGCCTCGGGAGGCTATCCCAACTTTGATGCAGGCTCACTGTAAGTATATGGTTTAAATTTTGGGCTTTGCTCACGAGTGGGCATTTAATATTCCCTTTACTCTGTTTTCACGAAAAATAAGAGAGAAAGAAGAAACTTTTAAGAGACGCTCCACATTGCTAAATTTTGTTCAGCAAAGGATCCAAAGAAGTTAAAAAAAAATTAAATAATTTCACTTAAGGCTATTTGCCCATTTATTTTTAAATTAAAAAAAAATTATAATTCATTTTTAAATTATAATTTATTTTATTATTTAAAATAAAATAAAAAATAATATAAAAATAAATGCATGTCTATCCTATGATCACTAGAGGTACTAGTATGTGATTTTTTTAATATTAAATTTAAATAATAGCAAAATTAGGAATTGATTTTTAATTTTTTTAGTTTTTTAAAAAATATTTAAATACCTTATAGTTAAGAAAAATTAGATAAAATTAAATCTACAGAAAAAAATTATTCTGCATTTCTATACCTCCATGTCATTAAGGCTATTTCGGCATCAAAAATTATATTAATTATGGTACAAATTTAATATTTCAGAATAATATGCTTTTGGATGATCAACCTGCATAAACGATTGTAATTATATTAGAAAAATAATAAAAAAAATATGGATATCTATCGAGGCAGACTATGAATGAATGAATGAATGTAGATGAGAATCTAAATATTTATTTTTTAGAAAATATTTCATGACTTTGAGACACCAAACGGGACATGAAATTCCTCCTTGTTCTGAGTAGCTGAATAAAGGGTGCATTAAATACCCCTTAACGACTGTATTAACGAGTGCCCGAGGCACACGTTACAGCGAGCACCGTACCAAAGAAAGAAGCGCGGACTCATGATGTCGAGCCAGTCCAGCAGCGTTGAATTCTAAGCCAGTGAACGCGGGCTGGCTTGCGCGCGTGTCGCTCATTTATGCCGTTCAGCTGCGATCGAATCTATTCGCAGACGCAAACTTGTCGGCGTTTTTTGCTTTGTTTTTTCTTTTTTTCCGGAATGGCGTCCAACGTCGGGTGAAACATCGCTGTCGGTGCTCGGATCGGAAGCCGGTTCACAGCTCCATCGCCCGCATGCAGAACCCACGCTGTCTCCTCCCCTTGTCCCGTCCACACACACTGTGTAGCTACGCTCGAAAGCCATTGAAAACGCCTCCGTAGCCTCTGTCTCCTTTCTCTCTCTGACTGTAAAATGAAGTCTTTGGATTAATCCACAAACTTCAACCCTGTGTTCACCGGTTGGATTGTTCTACTTTTATCCGGTTAATAGAGTGAAAAAAGATATATATATATATATATATATATAAAATTTACTTAACAAGATAAAAGTAATTATTTTTTAAATATAATTATATATTAAATATTTCTTATATTAAAAAATAAATAAAAAAAGTTAAAAATATTATTAATTAAATAAAATTTAATCGTATCAATTTGGGTTAACAGGACAATATGTGACATGATATAATTATTTTATATCATAATTATATTGATATAATTACGTTATGAATCAATTTAAAATCATTTACTTTGTGTTGGATTATTGTTATGCTGACACAGTCTCTAATTTTGCTATCCTTACCCCCATTGTAACTCCATTGCGACGGGTACCGAACAAGGCCCGTTTGTGATGCCATAACTTTAGGTCCTCAAACCAAGGGCCAATCCATGGACTTTTTAATCTGGGCTCAATTTGGACCCGGACTGGGCCTTGGCCCATTCATGCAGTAGAAGCCGCTGCTCCATCGGAGCGGCGCCATCGCCAAGAACCGACGTCAGAGCGACGCCGGTTCCATGTTCACTACGAGCCAGTCGCTCAATAAGGGAGATAGAGAGAGATATTTATAGAGAGAGGGGGGACATGCTGAGAGGGTTTCCTCTTCTTCTCCGGCCTCCTGTCTCCGCGTCACAGCCCTGGTACGAACTAATCTCCAAGACGACTTTAAGAAACTACTAACTTTCATGATCTAGGGTTCCAAAATTCCAATCTCTTCACCTAGGGCAAATCATTAGATGCAAGTTTCTTGATTCCTTTTTTCGGGATTGAGCCGAATTCCTTTGTATCCAAAATGCGATTGAATCGAGTTATTCGTTTTTTTTTTTTTTTTTTTTCTTTTGTATAATTTCTTGAAGATTGCGAGATCAGGTTATATTGTATAGTGAAAGTTATTTGATGAAGTTTTTCTTTATAAAATTGAGATTGTGATCAGTTTCTTGTTCGTGTAGATGTGTTGGGTATAATTTTCTTTTGCCCTCTCTCCTTCTACTGAATATATGCGCTATTTTACATGGTATGAAGTTTGACTTGTTCATCTTGATTAGTTTGTCGTCCATTCTTTCTCTGTTTTTTTGATTAATATGGTGGCAGACTACCTTCTTTTAACGAAAATGAAATAAGAGATGATTAGAAGTGGCTAAATCCTCAAGAAAGAGGAAAAACAAGTGATAGAACTCTCTCACCGTGTTTATATTTTTAATAGAAAAAAAAAGCAAGAGAACTCTCTGGCAACCCCAAGCACGAAACAGTGATAGAATTTTCTCCAACCCACCATCCCCTAGCAAGAGTGATAGAACTCCCCTGGTCCCCCTCCCTCCTCCCTCTAATTCCCAAAAACTGCATAGAAATTCATTGCTAAGCAAGATAAATGCTCCTTTACAAAGATACCAAACTATGAATTGGCTATCAGATAACCTCACTAAATTGTGGAGACATCATGGAGTTAGGAGCATGACATGCACATGACTCACTTATTCCTTGCCTCTTTCTAGTAGCCAAAACACCTCCAAGGCCATAGACATGGAACCAACGAAATATAAAAATAATCACACACGTAGGAATGAAAATGGGGTAGAGCGGGGATGGAGGGAGGTACCTCCATATCTGGACTCATAAGAAAAATTTATGCCCATAGCTGTCCCATGCCTGCTATGGGTATAGAGTTTTGTACCTGTGTCTACGCCTGCAAAAATTATATGATATCCATAGCCTTCCGATTATCCATTACCCATGCTCATCCCGTACTCACTCTGTACTTGCCACCTATTATTTTAAAATATTTTTTCTTGAATTAAATAAGTTTGATTAATTCTTAGCTGTTAGTTTCAACAAAATTTAAGGTTCAAAGACGCAAAAATCATACAATTTTAGTATTAACGAAATATCATTAATAATAAGATCAACATAATTATAACCACAAATCGAAATAGTACTTAAATATATTTCAAGTTTCCATAATATCAGCAAAATACATTAAACAAAAAAATAAATGTTTCATGAATAATCTCCACAACCAATCCGCATAGAAGTAAAATCAAGATGTCTAGTGGCATATTAAGAATAAAGTTTGCATAAAACATAAAAGTAAATTATTGTTTTTTTTAAATTCAAGCAAGTTCATCTATCACTTTGCTTTTTCAAACTTATGTGCTATCTTCCAGTGTTTCCTTCATTTCAGCATCTAAAACAAAATTTAAAGTTATAAGTTGAGCAACACATAGGCTTAAACTCTTTTAGTAAGTAATTTTAATAGTGAGTTTAATTGGTATGAGGTGGGATGGGGTAGAGAAATCTTTACATCCGTACCCATCCTATACCTGTAATGGATGTTGTCACGTAGCCCTGTACCTATGCCCATTTTTTGATCTCTATACTCGCTCCAAATGAAACAGAGATCAGTAGGTGCCCTAAGATTTGGAGGAAATTGACATCCCTACATGCACATATTTGGATGGAGCAATATGCAAAAAGAAAATAAATGTTCCTTGGGAGCCAATAAGCACTTGTGAAAGGCTTATGGGAGATTGCCCATGGGGGGACTTAGCATCCTCCTTGGTTGAAAACCCAAGTCAACGAGCAGGTCTCTCCATGCCCGACTTGGTTTCAAATTCTTTAGATGAACTCGAGCACAACCTCTCCATGTCCCACTTCTTTGCTACGAATCTTGATCTTGCACATCCTCTTGTGCCTCACTCCCTAATGCAGGGGAAAGATCAATCACAACTGCTTTTATGTTGGTTGGCAAAGTGTACATTGTTGGGTTGCCAATATAGATAGGAGTGGCCCTTTGCACTTGGTATGGGATCTCCACCCCCAAACCTTGGCCCACCTTCTACAAACTACCCAACATCCTATTCTCCTCCAAAACAAGCCTCTTAGACATAGTTGGCTCATTGGCTTAACTTTATCCTTCCCCTTCTCCATTCTAAAAGAACAAACATCAACTATCCCTTTTGTGGATTGTTTCATCTAGCTTATAGAATCCATTCAGATATTGATCAAATACATGCCAAACACATGGATGCTTACCATTTTTTTTTCTATTATAGCTTTTAGAAATTTGTAAGGAGATTGATTCTTTCATAAATGAATTCAAATTACTATAAATCTATAACAATTTTACAAGTGATGTTTTATTCTTTTCAGAGATGGGTTAAGAATGTGGTCATGTAGGTACTGAAATGACTTCGCAAAATGTCATTTTTTTTAAAACCCTTAAGCTTCTTGGAAAGTTTGAATAAGAAATATGTATATCATAAGATCTTCACAAATAATATCTTTTAGTTTTTTATATTATTTAAATATTTAATATTTTAATCTAAATTATTTCTATATGAATGTCTGTATCTTCTTTTCCCCCTCTTGCTGAGTAACACATATTGGGCACATTTCTAGATCCAATTCCTATGACCATGTTCCTGGAACAATGGCTACCCCACCCAATCTAACAATTGTTGAGGGCTCAACTTGATGGTAAAGTGGTTCATCTCAAGAACTATCCTTGCATCCCACCTTTTTCTATGTTTGTTATCTAGAATTGCTAAAATCACCATTGATCAAAGATGGGAAAGAAACTTTACTGTCCTTCATTCTACCTTCTACAGCAAAGAGAAAATTAGATGTCAAAGCACATTGGAACTCAATGCATATTAGGTGCTTGGTTGGAGTTGTAGAGCATCTTGATGATGTCAAACAAGTCCTTTTTGGCTTAGTTGAGTGCAGGAGTACCACTAACGACCACAAGCATCATAGTGGAAGCATGCGAGGTTATTCCGGCGCTCACAAGTCCCCCTTTTGGCCACAATGATAGCAATAGAAACCAGGGTGCTTGAGGGTTCTTTTCCTTTTTTCTAAGCTTTCCATGTCACTAGGAGGTGATCTCCATGGCTGCCTTTTCACCTTCTCCTACCCATCTATGGATAGAGTAGGATAGATTGCTTCTTACTTCTCAAAAGTCTATGCCTCAACCCTTGAGGGCTCCCTTAAATGACACCTTTTCCACTCTCCTTAGTGTCATCTCATAATGGGAGAGATCAAATTCCAAATCTCTGGATGAGGTCAGTGTATACATCTCCCTGAAGTGTCAAACACCTTTTGAGGCCTCCCTTAAATGACACCTTTTCCACTCTCCATGGTCTCACTTCATAATGGCAGAGATCAAATTCCAAATCTCTAGATGAGGTCTGTGTATATATCTCCTTGAAGTGTCAAAAAACTCCTGAGCCAATGAGCATAGGCTAGATTAAGTGAGGGAGGTGGTTTTAAAGAGGGAAGATGTAGTTGGAGTATTGTAGGGGAAGGAGTAGAAAAAGATTTTGAGGGGAAGAGAAGAGGGCTAATGGTCATAGTAGGATATAAATGGGATGAGTATATACATGAATTTTGATTGGCAATGATCTTTTGAAATAGGCATTACAAGCAAAAATAGGATATAAATGGGATGGTGATGTAGGTAGTGGTACCCTCTTATAGAGGCACTATCAAAAACATCTTATTTCTATTTGAGAAAGGCCACTCGGTGAGAAGATTATATATTGGAATGAAAATAGCGTGGGTGCATCACAATGGTCAGTGGGTCATCCGATTAATAATTTTGTTTTTGTCAATTTAATCTTATCAATCAATTTCTTTTTGTTTTATATTGTAACACAAAGACTATGCAATAGCAGAAAATTACATTTATAATTTGGAGAGTTTTTTTGAAGTTCTAGACTAGGTTAAGACTTTAATGATTATTTTAGCTAGTTTAGGACATATAATAGCCAAAAGATTGAATTGTTTGTGATAAACTTAAGCAAGACTAAGCATTACATAAGCTTTTTATGAGAAGCCGTTCCAGCAATTTGTTTTGTTCGACATTAGTTATTCAACGGGTAGATTTTGGATACCTACGTAGGGTCAAGGAACTCAAATAACTCTTTGGCTAGCTTTTTTGGGTGATGTCTTGGGTTGTTACAAATAATATCAGAATAGACTTGGACCATGGCTTGTGGAATAAGGGACACTACAGATAAGCTCATACAACAATAATAACAACAAAGCCTTAATTCCAAAATAGATAGGCTCATGTTATTTGTAATTGGATTTGGACCCTTAACCTGGTAAGGATGTCAGGGCTTAAACAAGAGTGTATATGAGAGTCTATGCTAACATGTGTTTAGTCCCTCATCTATTAGGTAGATATTGGGTACTTATACAAGGTCAAGGAATCCAAATATCATTTTTTGGCTTGCTTTGTTGGGTGAGAAATTGGGTGGTTACAAATGATAATAGAGTAGACTCGGCTTATGGCTCATATAGGTTATGGGACTCTGCAGACATGTTCTTTTGGGGTTTATGATAGGTCGATAATGGCATTTCTGATTGGATTTGATTAGATTTTGGGTTTACATCATTAGCATGGCAAATATGTTAGGGCTTAGATGGGGGCAGTATATATGAATTTATGTTGGTGTGTGTTTAGTTTTACATTAGTTGTACATCAGATAGATCTTAGATACTTATTTAGAGCCAAGGAACTCAAATAATACCTTTTGTTTAGCCATTTTGAGGGAGCTTCTAAGTTATTACACTTTTCATTAACTTGAGAATTGCATGAACAAGAGGCAATGTGATTTTACAAAAGGATTGTCAGAGCTGTTGAAAATTATGATCTTGCCATTCTTTTCATATGGATGATGATTATAGATGGACATTCAGTTTTTTTTCAATCTGTTCTAATTTGCTTATGCATTCTAAGGTCTCCAAGAGTCCTAGGTCATTAAGGAGGCCTGAAGACTATTGTAATTTTATTGTACCACACTTTTGATATATGGTTAGTAAATTTGAGGTTTGTGAGGCTCTTTTAAACATTTATTCCCTGTGTGGTGCTGAATCCATGTGAAATACCAAAATGCATACCCTTACGATTCATTAGTGGAGGCCTTGGTGCTGACTCCAAGGATGGACCATTGGTATTGACTTTCCAATACTTTTGCTTATTTTCTCCTGTTTTCTATTGCTTCTGCTATTTCTGCTTTGGTAAGGATTGCATGCAATTTTTGCATGTGACCACCAATTTAGTATTAGAACAATCTGATTACTTCTGCTTTTATCTTCTCTTTAACTTTGTTATTGCTTCTCTGAGATCTTTGTGGTTCATGTTCCCAAAGCGGCTAGCACAATTGCACCAGCTATTTGAAAATTGAGCATATCTGAAATATTTGTAAGGTTGGCTTATTTACATAAACTTAGGATTTGATAGGTCTTGATGCCGGCCTATTTACATCGGTAGCCAGTAAGATCCTGCATTAGATTACTATTGAACATGAAATTGTTAAGGGACAAACATTAGAAAGAGCATGCAAATTCTTCTCAGGAATAATTAAAATAAAATATAGCATATTTTGTAAAATTGTGTAGATCATTTCTAGTGCTTGGATTCATGATTATGTAACTGATTGTGTCTTTGTTGCAGTGACAGAATTCATTGTTGGACATCTTATATCTACTTAGTTATTCTGTGTGACCTGTCATGCATCATGGACAATGTTGTGATCTATTCCAATGTGACCAAAAAATGATAGAGAACCATTGTGCCCTCAGGTCTGAGGACCACCATGCATATAAAAGTTATATCTCTTTTCAGAAATATGATTTTATTCATGCAGCTGCACGGTATTGATTACCAAAGGGAAATAAACCCACATTTCAAGTTGAACAACTCTAGTATGCCTCTACAACCATGCATGATGATAGCCATACGAGTTCAATACCCAGCTTCATCTGTGCCTATGAATAGCTTCATATGTGTTACAATAAATGGTCCTCATATGGTAGCCTAAACCTGAATTCTTGAAGATTCTAACAATCATATGTTGGCTGATTTTGATCTTCAAGTAAGGTTTTAAATTCTATGGGAGGGGGCCATTTTGGTTTTTTCCATAGATCGAGATGCGTCGTTAGGGGTGGGTATGGGCCAGATGGCTTATAGGTTGGCCCTGAAAATTTTTGGCCCATTAGGCTGGGTCTGATTTTTTAGGCCCATTTAAATTTTGGACCAGCCTTGGGCTTAGGAAAAACAAATCCAACCAGACTCAAGAATTTATATTTATATATATATAAAAGGTGTTGGGAATTTTTTAAAATAATTTATATGTATATATATTGGAATAAAAGGCACACACTATAACCGTCTCACCTATCCTTTCTTTTAGTTACTTATACATATATATGCATGTATGTGTGTGTGCATGCGCGCATATATATGCGTGTGTGTGTGAGTGTGGGCCAGGTCAGGCCAGGCTTGAGCTCTGAGAAATTTTCATCTAGTTGGGTTAGGCTTGGCCATACTTGGGCCAAGTTTGGGCCTGACCCAATGTTTCTGACTGGCTTTTTAACCCTTGGCCTAGCCTAGTCCAGACCATGCTCGCCCTTACACGCCACTGTTTCGTTCCGCCTCGATACTTGGGATAAGAGATGTTTTACGATGCACCAATTGGTACGTTGAAATGATAATGGGATGGTCCTGTCCCAGCCTACCATGGGACGGCTTGCTGGGATGTAAAACTGTGTCTTCATATAATTTTATGATGGATACCCAGAATTATAGAAATCATGTTCCTGAAATAGTAGATAAATTGTTCACGAGCATTATGGCCCACATTTTGGGAAGAGTTTGGATGATTTTGTTTGAATATGGATATAACAGAAGATTTTCACATTTTTGTTCATTAGATTGGGGTTATCAGTGTCAAGAGAAAAAATTCTAAGTGTTAAGGTTTGAGGGTTTCAAAGGAAATGAATTGGTCTCCCCTAAGAAAACAGTTGAGATTAATGATAACTGGCGGTTGGAATAGAATCACAAACATCAGAATGGATCAAGGTTGCAAGCATGCAGACCAGTGGGTTTTGGAAAGGTATTGTAAAGGATTACTTTTTTGGAGTTGAGCATTAGCAACGTTTTGGGGAAGGGTTTCAAGCTAGTTTTTGGTTAGATAGTGTATGGAATTTATGAAGGTGACTTTGTTAAAGGCAGGTGTCCCATATTGGCTACTTGCATGGAGTTTGCCCTCATTTGAAGAGAATTGGGAGAGCTATGGCTTATGCATTATGTTCGAAGAAAAGAAACAAGAAAATTTTCAAAAATGTAAGTAATTGGATGGTATGAAGGATGCACCCTCTTGTAATTGTCATGAGACGGGAAGTCATACCAATTTTTTTTAGTGACAATTAAATTTTGACTCTCTTTTGGCATTCTCTATTTATTTTGCAATCTTTCCTTTTTTGCTGTTAAAATTTTTCATCATTTTGTTGAGGGGGTAACTTTTGCTGTATTATTTTCTCATTTTAATTTTTTAATAGGATCCTGTCGCTTATCTAAAAAAAAGTTTCCAAAAATTACACTAATTTAGACATTTTATATTTCAGAAACTGACAGTTGTACAGTTTTAGAAATTCTGCTAGGCTTTTTCCAGTTACCTTAATCTTGTGGACATATCATTATTATGCTGTCTGCTATCCTTTTCCTTTAACATTGGGAGATGTTACAATGCGTTGCACACTGTTATGCCATCCTTTCTTCAATCTGTCATTATTGAAGATGTCAATGAGAAAAGAGCTGTAAAATAGTTTATTTTACCATAAGAAGTTCTGTATTTTAATTTATACAAATGAAGATAAAATTGCTATATGCTTCTTTCTAACATACTTTCAACAGTCAATCGTTCAGCAGGATTTTCAAGAGCAAGATGAGTGGAATGCCCAAGCCTATTTGTCCGAAGTTTCTTTCTTTGGAAGATGGAGAATTTACAGGAAAAAATACTTCAAATGGTATGTGTATTCATTTGCTCTATTGACAGCTATTTGTTAGAGAAAACATATGGTAATTTGAACCTTCACAATTTTTATTTTTTTGCTATACATTTATTTTTTTATTTTATTCAAATATTCTGTGATTTAAATATCATCCTTTGACAATGATGTGGTTGAAGGTATCACTTAAGTTAGACAGTCAAAAGCTCTCAGAAGTGTTAGGGTGTTTCCTAGATAAGGGCCAGCAGATCTGCTTGGCTTTTCTGAAACATTCTCTTTGGAGGATCTCTTTTAGACTTGCCTTGAGAAAAAGTTGTGGTGTGATGGTTTTGCTTCTCAGGTTTTAGAAGTAAGGATTTCATATATTCCTTTGTGATTTAGATTTTTAGGTTGTGTACTTGTATGTTCTTCAGATGAGAAGGCAAAATATTACAAATACCAACATATCTGCAGCCGTATTTTGTTACCATTAAATTCTCTGTCAAAATTAGGGTCTTATGGTTGTGTTCCATTGTAGTGTTATAGAATTATTAGTTTGTGATGCTTAGTTTCCTACATTGAAGCTGCCAAACCCTTTCATTTGCTGTTCATAGTTATAGATTCCTTTCTTTGGAATAATACTATTATTAGTAGCTTTTTTGGTTCTTTAATTTCCTACATTGCCCAAAAGGGACTGCATACACCAATTCTGTGAGCGTCCCTCCTCCCTCCCACCCACTAAGTGGTGTCACAGGAAAAAAAAAAGAGGACGTCTTAGGGCACAAGGCTCTTGCCACTATGGGCTTTGGCGAGGGTAATAAAAAGAATGGACTTCTCTATGAGGCATTCAAGAGCTCCATGGTCCATCTAGATCTCACCATCAACATGAATAGCCACCACCACAATCCATCACCTTCTTTTTGTTGCATGGTTTGATCTCGATGAGATTGGAACTCCCTATCTAATGTGTGTTGTCTAGGTGAGAATGAGGTCTTAGTTACTGGTGCCTGTTGTTGCCAGTACAGCAAATGTGGTGCCTTCTGTGCCAATGTATTTGTTGGGCCATGTCAAAAGAAGAACTCAGAAATTTTAAAATGCCTTCTAGACAAAAATTAAAAGGTGTTCTAATGGGTGCCATGCCAATCTTGTGCCAATGCTGGTAATGGCTTGAAACAATATGTGTTGGCTAGCATGCATCGACGCTTGGAACCTTAGGTGAGACCATGAGAGAAGGTAGATGGTGAATCATGCACAAGGTTTTTAGCTAACATATCAATGTAATCCTCTACTAAAAATGACCAAAGGGCACATTTTGCCCAAAATGTTTTTTTAATTGTAACATAGTAATATAACCTTTCATTAAAAAATATGAAAAGAGCATATTTTCTCCCACAAAAAAGTTTTTATAAAAATGTGAATTTTGCATTAAAAAACCAATTACTTATTGATTTTGCAAGAAAGGTCTTTTTTTCGGGGCAAAATGATACACATTTACGGATCCTTAGACAATTTTGCCCCTGGGCTTGAGTTTTAAGTACGAGGCATAAGATATATACTATATATATATAATGTATGTATGTATGTATGTATGTATGTATGTATGTATGCATGTATGTATATTCATGTGTGTGTGTGTCTCTGTGTGTGCATGTATTGAATATTTAATATGAGTTTGTTTAGATTACTGGTCACCTTGTATTTATATCCAGGGACAATCTTCGGAGGCCTCTAAATAAATTTGACCTTTTCTTGCAACATCAATAATTAAATGGATTTTTTATGCAAAATCCATTTCAACTATTTCTGGCTTGTGGAAGGGTGTGGTACTGAAGGTAGGTATGGTAATAAAGAAATATTTTTATGCTGTGCTAATTTATGCTTTCCTGTTAGTACTATGAAAAATAAACATGCATTCCTACTGTTGGTAAAATTCACCTTTGTTTCCTCCATATTGATGTTGCTCATTGGGTGAGCTGGAAGTATGTGAGATGAACAAAATTGCTACTTATGCTCTCTATTGTTAGATTGCCTGTTTAATCACTTTCTAGAATATCTCTAGAGTGCACAAGTGGAGTGAGATGGCCAACAAGATGTATTCATTTAAGTTATCAAAATGTGGATGTAATATTAGGAAAAAACACTCATCACACTGTTGGGGGCCTCCACCATTAGCTTCTCATCTCTAGAGAATAATTGGGCCCTTATTTCATGATGTCACAAAAAAGTGGTTCACCAATAAACTCTCTAAGAAATCTTGCCACCATGTCAAGAGTCTCTTGAGTAATCACAAGACTCCATCAAATCTTATTTTCCTAATATCATATATATATCACTAAGCTTATTTAGTTTTTCTCTTTTTTATTGAATAGTTCAGCCTTTATTTCATGACATCAGAATGAAGTGGTTCACCAATGAACTCTAAGAAATCTTGCCACCAGGTGAAGAGTCTCTTGAGTAATCACAATTCACAAGACTTCATCAAATCTTAATTTCCTAATGCTATACCTATCATTAATTAAGGTTTGCCATCTCGTTACCAGATCCCGTGCTGGTATCACACTGGTACAGTGCTGGCACGCATGGTATGTGGGTCGATTTAGCGCACTGAAACTTAGGATGACCCTATATTGAGTCTTGATCTAGTACCAGTATGAGGTGGTATGCATTGGTCTAGCATATCATATCGTTAATCTTAATCGATCATTCATGCAAGATGTGCTCAAATATAGTGCATCCATGTTTAAATACATACATTCATACATACCATGAAGAAGAAACCATATACCATTTTTTCAGTTTCTACATTTTGGGTCCTATTTCATTGTTTGTTCCTATCAAGGTCAATTGTGAATTTTCATGTTGAAAGAGCTGCGCACATCTTGGTGTCAAGTTACTAGAACATTTTGGGCAGCTACTTTTTGTTTGATAGAATGTCAAAATTGATGCATACTAGTTGTGCTCTTTTAAGAAACAGATCAATCTTTGCCAAATCTATGTCATCCTTCTTGAGCTGATTAGATTTTAGTGCAGCTTGATCTATTGTCAACAACACCCCCCCCCCCCCCCCCCACCACAAAAGAGAGAGAGAGAGAGAGAGAGAGAGAGAGAGAGAGAGATATGAAAAGTTCTCTTAAGAATAGCTACATCTATAATTTAATATAATTTGATGGGCCCCTTGTGGTAGGTATAAAAAATCCCTTGATGACAACATTAAATTTCTATGAACACAAACATGTGTGCTAAATGTGGTTTATGAGAAAAGAGATATCACAAAAAGATGGTGCATTGGGATGAAATTGTAACATCATCATGTGTTCTGATCAATCTATTATGTGTAGGTATGTAAAAATTACATAGAAAAATGACTAATTTGAAACATAAAGGATATTTGATATCAGACTTAATTGTCATATTACCACACCAAATTAAAAACAATAATGTAGGATCATTTAAATATTACTTCTTGCTACTTATTTTGTGGTCTCATGATGAGTAGGATAAGTGGTAAAGATTTCCAAAGTGAACTTTTAAGTACTCCACATTCAACAAATTATGAAGTGGAAGATCATCTTGCAACTAGTGAAACTGATTTTGCGTTAACTCTAGAGTCTAGATGTTAGCTTGAAAATTTTTCCTCAAGAACAAGAATATATGATGTCACCTTTATCATTTCATTTCTAATAGTTGTAGGAACTTTGAATTTCAGAAATTGCCCATGTAAATGTTTGAGATCTATTTTGACCCTACAAGGTACTATTACTAATACCATTGCCATGACTATGCTTGTGACTTACTTTATTTTGCACATGGTTGTTTTTAATGAACAAACAGTTTTGCTGCCCCTTTCTCTTGGCTGCACTTAGTTTCTGGCTGACATGACCAAATTTTGTTCCAGGTTTCAAATTCCGACTTGTGTCATATAATATTTTAGCCCAGGTATGTGATATGTTCTCTTTAGTGTAGCCTAGTCTCTCTCTCTCTCTCTCACACACACACACACACACACACACACACAAACACACACACAATGTATACATATGTACATGTGTATGTATATCTATATGTATATGGTTGTATATATATAGACCTCCACACCAACCACCCTACCACCCCCACAGCGGCTATATATCTATATGGTGTACAAGTGGTGGGTTAAACCCCAAAAAGAAACAAAAAAGGATTAATGTGAACGGAAATAACTGTATAGAATAATATTGAAGTAGCAAAGCAGGCTCAGGATGAAGAGTGAAACCAGCATATAGGTCCATATATCCATGTGTGTGTGTGTGTGTGTGTGTGAGTGTGTGATTTCCAGCTAGTCAATTGGTAGCATAATTAGCTTCCTGAGGTGTATGTTAGGCTCTGAAAACCTGGAGATTAGATATAGCTTGATAAATAGCCCTAAGTAGAGGATGATAGTACCTTATGTAAGTGGCACCATTGATCCAGTTTAAAGTAGTGGTCGAATCACCTTTGAGCATAATTCTTTTACATTTGAAGGTATGAATGGCTACCATCAGTCCCTACAAAGCTGCTCACAATTCAGAGAGAGGCACAGAAGTGCATGAAAAGATCTTGAGCCTGCTAATAGGACCTGGTGGAAGTGATTTCTGACAATGAATCCAGTGCCAGCTTCTCCATCTTTAAATGGGCCATCAAAATTTACTTCCACAATCCCTTGGGGAGGGCCAATAGGCCAAAGTTGAAGGAGTAGTGAGCTCCTGGTGCTGCAGGTATCCCAATGCCATAGGTCAGTAACCAAAGTGGAAGATGGAGCCTCATAAACTTTCATATGCAAGTTGGATGGCCAGGTCAGCAGTCTGGTGTGGTATAGAAGTTCTGTCTTGGAAAAGCCTTTTATTCCTGGAACTCTATAGATGCCAGCAACAATGTGAAGCGATAGACTTGATGACCAGAACTCCCATTAGAATGCAGTTTAGCAAAGATTCAGTGGAGTCAAAATTATAGGAAGTGGAAACCTTTGAAGTTTGAACTAGTATTGCTCCAAGTGGCTCTAGCTAGATGACAGTTTACCAAGATTTGTTCGATGTCCTCAATTCCACAGATGTCACGATGCACTAATTGATGATTAATCAAGCCTGTTTGTGCCAAGAGGGTTTTACAGGGGAGCCGATGCCAAGCAATTTCGTACTGGAAAAAAATGAACCCTTGAAGTAGCTAAAATATTCCAGATCTAAAAGAAGATGGTGTGTTTGAAGCTGGGTATTTAACTTGTATGGCTGTCATTATGTACAATTGTCTAGGCATACTATAGAGTGGTTCAACTCGACACGAGTTTGTTTTCCATAGGTGGTTAATACTATGCAACTACATCAATAAATTATATGTTTGGAAAAGATTTATCAATTCCATGTGCTCAGTGGTCCTTAGACCAGAGGGCCCAATTGTTCAGTTTCATTCTTTATTCACATTGGAATGGACCACAGCATTGTCCATGGTATATGGCAAGGCAGATGGAATAACTAATTAGATATAGAACACCCAACAATGTATTTTGTCACTGCAATAAATCCATTCTGCAACAAAGGTACAATCAAGGTTTTAAATCTCGTGGGATAGTGGTGTCTTGGTTTCTCCATGGAGTGGGATGTTCTACTGTCCCATCCCATCCCATCGGGACATAAAACCTTGGGCATAGTCACATATATAATCATGAATTGAAGCCCTAGAAATAATTTACAGAATCTTACAACTCTATAATGTATTTTAACCATTCCTAACAAGGATTTTTCCTGTTCTTTTGATGATATTTTCCAATGTTTCTCCTTCAAGATTTTCACATTCTAGAGTAATCTAACATAGGGTCTTAGCGTCTAGCAATGTAAATAGGCCAGCTTCAAGATCTACCAAATCCTAAGTTTTTGTAAGCATGCTAGCCTCACAAGATTTCAAAGAGTACTGGGCCTCATGCTGGTTTTTTGTCAGAATGGTACAGTATGAGACTGCATCCTGTACCAATGCACTGTATACTGGTGCCAGAAACTTGCCGGAACATTAAGGTACCATTTGAACTGTTCCATTCTGATGATGTTTGAGACCTTACGAATATTTCGGATATGCTCAACCTTCGAATAGCTGGTGTGGTTGTAATTGGTTGCTTGTCACTTTGGCAGCATGAAACTTTGATTCCTGAGATGAGGTCAGATGTTTTCTTGTCCAGCTTGACATACAATCATAATCATCAGCCCCTGCTTACTTCCTGAATTCTAAGATTGCACAATGGTCTTCCTTTATCTTGTTTGATTTATTGTGTGCGATCACAGCTGTCCAACTATTGTTTGATTTATTGCACAACTATTGTTTGATTTCTTGTTTGATTTAAAATATGTTGTTGTTGTTATTGTTGTCTTTTTCTGTAATTTAAATACACCTCTATGTAGGGCTTGTGTCATCTGCATATTGTAGCGTCTAATTATTCTTTGAATGAAGGGGATTATTTCTTACGGTGATTCCTCACAACTCTATTCTTTGACCTCACAACTCTCTTCTTTCTCTCATTTTCTTCTTCACCACTTTTTCTTCTTTCTTAATCAAAATCCTGTAATTCTATCATCAACATTACATAAGAAATTCATAAGGTTCAAAGTCTACTCATATGTTAAATTGATTGTAGAATCTGTTGCCAATTAGATTTTGTCATGTCATTGGGCACCACTAGTTGGTAAAAATATAGGTGTGATAATAGTAGTCCTCATTATGGCCTATAATTTTGCAATAGCTGGATTTGGCATAATTTAAGTGTACAATTTCTCCCTGCAAATGTTTACCATGGTTATCCAATAGATTATCAATTCATGTCTAACATGTGAGGTATAGATCAGGTACCCGTTGATCACTAAAACTTTAGAAAGTTCTTATCCTATGAATTTGGAATGGCTAATTTTAAGTTTTTATTCCCTCTTTCTATGCAGGTTTATGTGAAGAGTTCCTTTTTTCCACACTCTCCAACTTCTTGTCTCAAGTAAATCTTTTAAATCTCTATATTTATGTGCAGTCAGTCATATTTATCTCTATATTTATGTGCGGTCAGTCATATTTTTGTCTTTTATATTCATTGCAAGTAAGTAAAATTAAAGAATTCAACCCATTGCGCTATGTTAATCAAAATATTATGTAGGAAGGCTTTTTGACTACTGTTCAAATTAGTTGCAGCTTAAGAACTCAGCAAGTAAAACCATATCTCTTCTAAAACAGTTTTGCTTAATGGATTACAGAAGAAAAGAATGTGCTAGCTGAAATACAGAAGAAAAGAATGGAAACACTCTTTTATTGGTGCCTTCCATTCATGACCTATATTTTTCGCTCTTCTATGGTGTTACATTAACTTGGAAAAGTACCAAACAAAGATTTGGGTCCTTGTATTCATCTTGTTGACATGATTCCATTCCAATGAGAGTGTGGTACCTAAGATGCACTTGGGACATTGGTTTCCTCATGGACTTAGATGTCTTAACCAAGGTTTATCGTATCAAAAATCAATACCATTTCGATACTAAACCGGTACGGTTCAGTATGGGGCATACCACACCGAAACAGCGGCATGTTGATCAAGTGAATCGGAAGATCCCAACCCATGAACCAATTTGTACTAAGATGAACCATAGTTTGTGGTTGGTGCAGGGTTGGTTTGGGGTGGTTCGGCCATGCTAGTTTTGGGCTGGTTTAATACGGTTCACTCTGAACCGTCTGATTCAGTATGGTTCGGCCATTCTAAGTCTTAAGCATCTTGGTTGGTACTGGCCATAACAGACTGTGATAGATTAGGATGTCTGTATCCTATAGCACTTTAGTGTTGGGACAACCTGGCATCTTGGGACATAAATTTTTAATTTTTTTCCACGTCATTCTTGTTCTTAATGGTTGTTCTAGTCCATCCATATCCATCTTGATGCTATATTGACACAAGACCGTGCCAAGACAACATGAGTATTGGACTGTAATCCTTGTTACTAAGTGCTTAGTTGTCTTCAAGTTTCCCACACTTTAACATCCAAAAATCCTGACAAGTACCATAAAATATTTGAAAAAAAATATATTAAACATGTCAATGTAGGCTCAGGGCTGGAATTAGTTCAATCATCAATGGAACTTTTTGTTAGAGATAACTTGCATGCATGCCTTATTACCTTAAAGTAACAGATGAAATAGGTGCAATCGCTTGAAGAATCTAAACACTTTAGACTGATATTATCTAACAATAAAGTACTTCAGAATTCAAGTATTATCAATTGCAACACACTGTTTTTTGATGCACTCTAGAAATCTGTGACAAAGTGCTGACACTTCTAGTTAAGATAAGCAAGATGCTCCATGAGTGCCAGGGACTGTTGTCTGGTGTCTGGTGGAGGGTTGATGCTAAAATTCAAGAACGTTTGTTGGTCTTTGCATGTTCGACAGAGCTCATTAGATAAATGATCTTGGGCCCAATTGATATTGTGCATTCCTTTCAACAATTTTTTGAGTAAGAAACCTCCTAATTCATGCATATGCTTGATACTTATTTACTAATTGCCATACATCATTATTTTATCTTGTTTATATACATTGGCATTTGCTTACTACTTGGTGTCATAGGTGGAAAGCTCGTTCACAAGCTGTTTTGATGGAACTTAAGAACCTTAATTCTGACTTCCTCTGCATACAGGTGCACATTCAACTAGTAATTAGAATGGCAGCTTGTGAATTTGTTGGTTTTGTCCTATGATTTAACTGTGCAAAAACTTTTCTTCTCATTTTTAATCCTCTTCATGCCATAAATCATAGTGGCAATTATAATAAGCTGCTTTGCTGGAATGGTTCAATTAACCATTAAAATATGTTGCATTTGGAATAGCCTTCCATTTCATCTTATGGTTATGAAATCTCGTGGGATGGGGCTGTATTGGTTTTTTTCATAGAACAGAATGCATTGCCATTCTATTTTGACACTTGGAATAGGAGATGTCCTAAGACGTGCTGATTGGGCTGCTGGGACGATGACGAATGGTCTTGTCGCGATACTTGGGATAGTGACCTATCCCAGCGTCCCATGGGATGTCTCATCGGGGACCTAAAACACTATTGCGTATGACTAAAACATCTGCATTTTCCGGAAAAGGAGCGAATAGTGTGAGGATATTTTATCCATTTTTGGGTGTGCAAATCAGATTAATTCAATTGTTCAACTATTTATAATTTCCAAATGCATGTAAACGTGTATGTGGAGTTGATGCTCCATTTTTTCTAGTTCATATGATCTTCCTAATACTTGGAGATATAGTATGTTAAATCATATAATGTCATAAGTGGTTGTTTTGATGGCACTTGTGCATTTATTTCCAGTGTTAGGATTAGTGTTTTTAAATAGTGATCATCTATGTTTATATGGGACTTTGGCTGTATTGCTTAGCCCCGACCATTTAGGCAGCCCTTAGATTTGGTCCGGCTGCCTAATGGGCACCTAAGCAATTAGGTAATGCTTAGGCAGCATAGGTAGGGTTAGATCTGGAATATTTATGTGTATGCTGTGTATATATAGTGTTGCACTACATGCTTTATGTCAGCTCCTTGAAAAAGGAGTTAATGATTCAAATCAATGGACATTTCAAATTGAAAATCCAAACTATTGAACTTGATATACATTACAAAAAGTGACTAGAAACTAAAATTCATATATTTTGGTAGTTTTTAATCTAATCAAGTATGAAAATAGATGGTTTTAAATAGCATGCTATTATCTTTTACTATAATTTAATCATCAAAACTTAGTGAATTTAAATCTTCCCATGTTTTAATATGTAGAGGCCATGATCTATAAAGTGAATGTTGATTTATGAGTCCTATCATGCATTTTTACTACTCCAGTACAATTGATAGTATTCATTTTTATGCTCGCTTGATATATATGTTAGATGCCACCAAAATACATAAATTTTAGTTTCTAAGTTTTTTTTTTTCTTACAGTATATAGATCATGTTCAATGGTTTGTATTCATATATATGCATCCCATTCTTTTCTTGTGGATTCGAGCTTCCTAATGCATGGAGACATAATGGACAAAACTTAGGCACGGTTCATTAGGTGTTTGGCATCCGGTTCTCCACTTAGCAAGTGACATGTATACAATTTTACACTCTATTACCGTTAGAAAAACGATGACAAACATGCGCACTAGTTAAATGGGATGGTTGTACACTTGTTTCTTGTTAAATGAGGAATCAAATGGTAGACGCCTAATGAACTACTCCTAAGTTTTGTTCAAGACATAACATGTTAGATAAGTTTTGATGATGCTAGTGTCATTCTTTCCACTATCAGGATCAATCAATTTTAAATGGTGACTGTCTAGGTTTATGTTGGAGTATTGGACTTTGGTTGTGTTGCTTAGGCCCTACCATTTAGGCAGCTCTTATATGTGGCCTGGCCACCTAATGGGCACCTAAGCGATCTGGCAATGCACAGGCAGCTCAGGTAGGTTTGATCTGGAATACTTAAGTACATGTGTGTCTATGTACATGCATGCATATCTTTAGTTCTTCCTATTTTCTTATCAGTTAGTTTGTTTATGCTTTTACCAGTTCAGTCAATTCTCCTTTGCTTAGTTCTTAATTTGTGCAACTCCTAACACATGCTATGTTACAATTATGTCAAACCAAGTGGTTAATCTATTCACCATTTTGTAAGGAAGGAAACCATTGTTCTGCTGGAAGAGGGGTTTGTTTGCTTGCTTTTCCTGCTTATAAGAAATTTAATTTACCATTTCAGGAGTTAGATGGATATGATAGCTTTTACAAAAGCAACATGGAGAGCCTTGGATATTCAGGTCTTTACATTCAAAGAACTGGACAAAAAAAAGATGGTTGTGGGATTTTTTACAGGCCTAGAAGGTACAAGAACTCTCTCTCTAGTGCAATATAGTGCGGAAAATCTACTCTTTTATATCTTTGAAATTTTAAAGGTAAGGTCTCAGAAGACAATTTCTCTACATTATATACTGCATTCTTTATGCTGTTGGTGTTTAGGTTCATTGCTTTTGAACATATCTGAATTATGTTTCTGTAATTTTAAGAACTGCTACTTTGGGTTTCCACCTATTTTTGTTTGGCATGTCTTTATGTCCAAGTAACAGCAAATTTAAAGTTTGTGCTTCATTTGTTGAAGATAACAATGGAGCATCCAAACTTGAAATTTTTGGAGACCTAAAATCACCACATGTTTGTATAGTATGTGAAATGGGGATTCTCATGATAGAATCTAGAGTAATTTCTTTTTCCTGAAATAACCAGACATAGAAGGTAGCAAACACCTAGGAGTTGATTGCAAATTTGAGGATTTTGGTTTATGATTGATCTTATTATTCTCTAAAACTCAATGCAATAGGAAGATTTTGTCATTGATTTTTTGCATGGCTTCTTCCTTGCATCAAAGAACCAAAAATGAAGTATGTTTGAAAGTTATTACCCTAGAAGCAGAGGGTGATGCCCTTCTTGTTATCTGAAATTTGGATTGGAACACTAATTATTCTGCATATATTCTTCCAACTATTTGAGATGCTGTTATCAACACCTTTTGGTGTGCTAATTCTTGTCGGACTCTGACTCCCCTAAATGAAACCTCTTATTTTTCAAGAGAAAATATATATTCTTACAAACCTAATACCAAATATTTCTATGTCGCGTTTGTTCTTATACGATCTTCTAGATTAGGCTTCAAAAAAATACTATGAATGTTAATCTAAGATGTATGTGATATTTATTGAGGAGTATTTATGGATTTATAGTTTGATGTTCTTTTTTAAAGGTTTAACAATGTCATGTTACTAAATCTCATGTTGGGTGGTTAGAGAGTTGGTGTTTAATAGTGCAGTAAACTATATTAAAGCGAGATATATGTGAGAACCTGTGTTGCTGTCTTTAGTCCCACATTGATCTTATATTGGGGAGATTTTGGATACTTAGACAATACCAAGAGATTTAAATAAAACTTTTTAACTAGGCCTTTTGGGTGAGGCCATAGATCATTATAGATCGGTATCAGAATGGCCTATATGGATTAAAAGATAATGCAACAGATTCTTTTGGAGTTGACGATGAGCTGATCATGACATTTGTAATTGAATTTAGTTCAATTTAGACCCTTAGCTTGGTGAGGACATCGAGACAAATGGGGGAGCATGTGAGAGCATGTATTGTCGTGTGTTTAGTCTCGTATAAAAGATATGTTGAATACTTAGATGGGTTCACAAGGACTTAAACAGGGGAGTATGTGAGAGCACATGCTGGTATGTATTTAGTCTCATATTAGTTGTACATGGAGGATATCTTGGATACTTCTACAGGACCATGGAACCTAAATGATGCCTTCTAGCTAGCCTTTTTAGGGTCCTGGGTCGTTACAATATATTTTTTGGATTATGAGAAATGAAACTCGAGAATTAGGATTGAACTTTGTAATTTAAGAAAATCGAGAAAGGTTGTGTTTCAAGGAAATTGAAAAATACCTTAGAGTTTAGGCATTGTGATTAATATATCTAACTTTTGAGCTCGGTTATGTTCTTAAGGATTGAAGAGATCTCTTTGTAGCCTTCTTTAAGAAGCAAAGTTTTAAATCTCGTGTGAAGAGGGTATCCTGATTTCTTCACAGAATAGGACACCCTGTTGTCTTGCCTTCTCCTGATGGTCATCTTGGTAAGTACACTCATCCCTTTTTCCTTGTTGTCGTTTATTTCTTTATAGTTTTATTTATTTCTTTTCTTTTTGCTTCTTGATTTCCTCCTTTCCCTCGTATTCCTTCTCTTCCTTTCTTTTTTTTCCCTTTTTTTGCTTTTTTTTTCTTTTTTTTGTTGATGTTTGAATTTGGTCTTCACATGCCAACCGAGAAATCAGCTTATAGCTTGGATAGCAAAGCACATTTTTCAATCGACCGATGTTCACCTATAAGAGAGAAAGAAAAGAAGGTTAAGCGGCCCATATATGGTCTTTAAGGAAATCCTTCGATGTTCAAGTTGGCAGCAAAAGCTCAATAGAAAAAGCCTAATAGAAAAAGCCTAGAGCTCTTAGGACGAGCAATCTAGGCTTGAGTGCCAAGGTGGACTAGTAATCTAGGTTTGAATGCCAAGGCTTAAAGTTTGTTTATTTGAGAGGTTTAGAGTTGCTTTTATATGTGTCTAGGAGAGTCTTCTTGGAATTGGCCAATTATTAGTGGATAGCTCTTGATGAGCTTGATCCTTGAATGAGGTGACAACTATGGAGTCTTTTCAAAATTGGGTGGTAGACTCTTGCTCAAACTGATTTGCACCTTCGATAAGGAAGAATTCCAAATAGGGCAGCCACATGTTGGAAGACATCATTTAGGTCAGCCACATGTTACTCAGTTTTCATACTTTCTACCAACATGTCTACATAGGCTTTCATGTTCGTACCAAGCAACTTCTTGAAGATTTGATTCGCTAGTTTCTGGTAGGTTGCTCTGGTATTCTTCAACTCGAAGAGCATCATTTTATAATAGTAAAGCCTCTTCTCTATGATAAAGGATGTCTTTCTTCTCGTCAAGCAGATACATTTTGATTGGTTGTAATCGGAGAAGGTGCCCATGAAGCTTAACAGCTCATAGCCGGTTGTGGCATTGATAAGCTAATCTATCTTTAGTAGAGGGGACTTGTCCTTCAGGTAGGCTTTGTTCAAGTTGGTGAAGTTGACCCATGTATTCCACTTCCTATTAGACTTCATCATAACTACATTGACTAACCAATCAGGGTAATGAGCTTCCCTGATAAATTTGGCTTCCAACAGTTTATCTACCTCCTCATCAATTGCTTGTTGCTGATCAACAGCAAAATCTCTTCTTCTGCTAACATGTCCACAGCTGACCAAGAAAACACTTCTGAGTTCTTTTGAAGGAACTCCATTATTTCTTCTTGGATGGCATTGTCGTTTCCCATTTGGATGACTTCTAGGTCTTCAATCGGCTCTGCATATTACTCTTTCAGCTCGTCTTGGAAGTCCAGATTTTCAACCGATGGAGTCTTGGCTGATCTAGCACTTCTCTTTAAGGTCGTTGCATGGCATTGCCAAGCTGCTACTTGGTTTCCCCTAAGCTCTCCTACACCTCGGTTAGTAGGGAATTTTATAAGAAGTTAGGCCGACACAATAGCTTTGAGAGCATTCAAGCTCGGCCAACTTATGATGGTGTTGTAAGTAGTAGGCACCTTGACAACCATAACATTCACCATCATAGTTTTGGAGTAGGGCTCTTCTCCTATGGTTATCAGAAGGGTCACTACCTCTTCTACTTAGATGGGCTCACCATTGAAGTCAACCAATGGTGCTTTGGTTGGCTTTAACTGTTTTGTCCATTCTTTTGAAAAACATCATAGAATAAAACATCCATTGAACTACTATTGTTCACTAGGATTCTTCTCACTTGGTAGTTCAATGGTCGCTGAGATGATTAGTGCATTGTCATGAGGAACCTGAACATCCTTGAGATTTTTCGCAAAGAATGTGATACTTGGCTCATCTTCAACCTTCGCATTCTTGGTGGAGGGCTCCTATGTTTGTATTTGTCGAGCATAGGCCTTCTGAGCTGAAGAGCTTTCCCCATTAGTTGTTGGGCCATCTTGGATCGCATTGATGAACCCGATGGTAGGTTGGTTATTGGGCCTGCCTTTAAATTGGGAATCCTTTTGGGTACCTTGTTCTGTAGGTTGATGTCTTTGGATGTAATGACCAAGGTATCCTTTTTGAATGAGGCCCTAAATCACATCCTTCACAAGTTGATACTCGATATTATGCCCATGATCTTTGTGGAACCGGCAATACTTGATTCGATATCTTCTAGTCGGCTTGGTCCTCATCTTGTCAGGCCCTTAGACATGGTTTTTATAGTTGATCTACATTAGGATCTAGGTTCGAGGAGCATTGAGAGAAGTATACCTTTCAAACATCTAAGGAAAAGCTTTGGTTGGGGTGGCATTTCTTTAGTTCCTTAGGACTTTTGGCATTTCTTGAGTTCCTTGGGACTTCTAATATTCCTTAAGTTTTTGGTCATCTCTTTCTTGATGCTTTTTTCTAGCTCATCCCTTATCTTCTTTCCGAGCTGTGGGGGTTTCTTCAACATTAATGTACTTTTGGCTTGGTTCAATAGTTCGTTGAGATCCTTTAGGGGTGTTTGGCCAAGAAAAAACTGAATATGAAATTTATCAAGCCGCCAATTAAGGCTGCGATGGCTATCGAGGTATCCAAGTCTGAAACTTTTAATGCCTCAAAATTGAATTGCCGGATGTAATCTCTTAGTGGTTCATCTTTCCTCAATTATCATCAAGCTTGCAGAGGTCTTTTGATACTTTTTGTACCGATGAAGTATCGACGAATTATTGGCTTAACTGCTTGAAAGAGTCAATGGAAGTAGATCAGAGGCTTGAATACCACATTCAAGTTGCCTTTTTTAAGTTGCTAGGAAGGCTCGATATATAATGGTATTAGGCACACCATGCAGAAGCGTAAGAGCTTTGAAGCTCTTCAGACAATCAACAGGATTCAAGGTCTCATCGTACAGCTCCAACTGAGGCTTCTTGAATTTGAAGGGCAAAGGCTCGGCATCACCTCTTTAATGAACGAAGGTTCATTAGGGAGGTCAAGATCATTGGATAAACTTTCCCTTGCTTGAGATGTGCTCTATGATTGCTCCAATCCTTTTGTTCATCTTTTCAAGCTATTGATCTATTTGATGTTGGTTGACCTTAGGTGTCATTAGACTTATCTGATTTGGATAGTCGATCTTGAAGCTCCTCAAGTTGGTTGTTTTGGTGTACGCCCTTAGCTCTTCGGTTTTGGGGGTTTTATGAATCTTCACTGAGCTCAACCAAAGGTCGGTCATTGCTAATAGCTTAGTGAGTTTTCTGATCGACTCCGGGTTAGTCTCTAGAACTATACCTTTGAGGGATCAAGTTCTGGATAAGATTAGTCAACATCTTGAGGTGTTGGAATAAGGTATTGAACTACCGTGTAACAGGTGGTGCTGCTACTGTCGATGCTATTGGTTTCGAAATTGGATTAATCGGGTCTCCTGTGAAATTTTAGGAGCTGGCCTTGGCATGGCTTATGTCCACCTAGACATTGCTTGTCTTTTGGTTTCTTCTCTTGGGTAGCATGTTTAGGTGCTCTTGCTTATTTCTTAAGACGATGCCAATTTGTTGTCATCTGAATTTGGTTTTCACATGTCAACCGAGGAATTAGCTTACAGCTCAGATTAGCAGAGTACTTTTAGCTGTTTAATGCTCTCGCCCACAAGAGAGAAAGAAAAGAGTATTAAGGGGCCTTGAGATGGTCTTCGAAGTGAAACCCTCCGATGCTCAAGTCAGCCAAAGCTCAATGAAAAAAGCCTAGAGTTCTTAAGACAAGCAATCCAAGCTTAAGTGCTAAGACTTAAAGTTCATTTACGTGAGAGGTATAGGGCTGCTTTTATAGGCGTTTAAGAGTCCTCTTGAAGTTGGCCACTTATCAGTGGATGGCTCTTGATGAGCTTGATCCTTGGATGAGGTAGTAGCCATGGAGGAGTTTTTTTCCAAATTGGATGATAGACTCTTGCTCAAATTGGTCCCTTGTATAGGGAAGTATCCTGAATAGGTTGGCATTCTTGGTGGAAACCTTCATTAATCAGGACTTCTCTTCCTAAATGGGACATCCGTCCCGATCTGGTCAGCCATGTCATATTTAATTATGGTCATTTGACGTGCATGGCTATCTGGTCAGCGTAACAACTCGGTTTTTGCTAATGTCAGCATGCCAAATTAGCTAGACACTCATCAATTTCCATTTCTTCTATGTTCATTTCTTTCTCTTCTTTTTCTTCTTTTTCCCTTCATTCCTTTTTTTTTCCTTTTTTCCCCTTCTTTTCTTTCTTTTCTTTTCTTTTTTTTCTCCTTTTCCTCATGGTTGGATTTTGGTGTCCAGCCCTCTACCCCCATCCCCTTTTTCTAGTAGAACAGGATGAGACATCAGGGCACTCCCAAACCTATTGGAACCTAAAACCTTGTTGAGAAGTGTAAATATTAATTGTTAGAATTTGGCATGCGCATTTGCACATGATATTTTATGTATGGATTTTTAAAGTCAGAATCACTATCATAGAATGTCTTAAAGGAATGGCATTTCTAAAAGAGTATTTGGTTGGAAGATATTTCGTAAGGTCAGTGCTTTTCTAGTAGATATATTCTTTATGGTGGTGCCCTTTGGACAGTGTATTTGTTAGAGAGAGAGAGGAGGAGAGAGAGAGAGAGAGAGAGAGAAGCAAACAGAAAGAATACAGCTCATATAATGCAAGTGCTCTTATTAGTACCCAGATCATCTCCATAAGCAAATTTGGAAAGTAAGTGGAAAGGTGAAACTCCCTGATGATTTTGAAGTCATCAATAGGAGGTTGAATTAAAGTTGTTGTATAGATATTTTACTATTGTTTTTGTTAACTTCTTGTTTCATATTTTCATTATCCAACTGATTGAAGTAGCTTAAAAGCTGATGTGCAGAACTGCAATTTTGTTGAATGAGTCAAAGGCATTTTCTTTATCCATTCCTTCATTCATTTGTTTATTTATTTCAACCATAAAATGTTTTGATTTCTATTGTGCATTTTGTCCAACTTCTTGCCAATTTTTTACAGTGCAGAATTGGTCCTAAAGGAAGAAATACATTACAATGATCTTTTGAACCTTATTGATTATGGGAATGTTCCTACTGAAATTGAAAAAAATGACGCACTTGATTTTGATAGAAGAGCAGAAGCATCAGGAGAAGGTATTATAAGCATTATGTGTTTTTACTTTTTATTTTTTATTTTTGGTAAATTTAATGTGTGTTAACAACAATTGTGCTAGTGCACCTGAGCTCTTTAACCTATGGGGTGCAGTTACAGTGCACCTAGGGTGTAAACAGAGGACTTGCCAACTTTAGTGATCAAGTTGTAAAATGATAATATAATCTATAGGTCTAAAAATCTTTCAAACAACAATTTATATGTTGATCTCTCTCCTGTGCATCAATTAATTTGACTACCTTGCTTTTTGTTGCATTCTTTTATGTTCATCTTTGGCATTTTCATATTTTTGGCCATTTATTCTAGTTTAATGAATTTGACTACCTTGCTTTATTGTCAGTAGCTGTCATTGAAATAGTCATATCATGTTTCAAATTTCTAATTTCCTTGCATATACTCATATCATTTTGGCATCAAGTTATTAATTTTCTTGAATTTAACCTCCTTTCAGATTCAACAAAAGAGAACGATCATGGTGATGGGGAAGATCCTAATGATCCACATGTCAGATTGAAACGTGACTGTGTTGGTTTATTGGCAGCTTTTAAGCTTAGTGATCCTTCTAATCACCTGATTGTTGTGGCAAATACACACATTTACTGGTAAATGAAATCATTTTCAATCTTTGCAGTTTTCATCACTAACAAAGACATGATGATCCACCTAATTTTCAATTTCTTATGAAATTTTCAAGCTGTCTCGATTGATTATTTTGTTTTAACTTGTTGTCGAGCTATTCTTTTAATGGACAATTTTTGGATGCAAAGACAGCAGCTGTTTTTTTTTTTTTTTAATTATGTTCTTTTTAGAAAATTCTAATTTATATTGTTCTTATGAGTTTCTCTATTGGACCTTTAATTATTTCACTTGAAGCCATGGTGCTGCAGGGACCCAAACTGGGCTGATGTAAAGCTTGCACAAGTAAAGTATCTTGTAAAACGAGTTTCACAGTTCCAAGAAGTAGTTTCAAATAAATTTAGCTCTACACCTTCAGTGATTGTAGCTGGTGATTTCAATTCTACTCCTGGAGATGAGGTTAGTCTTGATTTTACCTTCTTTCTATCCTCTCTCTCTCTCTCTCTCTCTCTCTGCTTTTTTTTTTTTTTTTTAAAAAAAAAATATGCGCATAGCTTTCATTTGCTCATACGTTGTCTTGAAGTGTTTTTTTTCCCCATTTATAAGGAAAGTAGGAGGGTCTAAACCCATCCAAATTTATTGACAAACGAGAGAGGGAGAGAGAAACCAGTACAAATTATGCGGACACAAACATTTAAAGCTGGTGAGAAAGCCTAGGTAAAACAAGAACTCTAGTTTGATGATGAATTAGTCCTGTACCCACGCAATGCGTGGGTTATATATAAATGGCTTTTGCTATCATGCTTCTGGCTATACATGGATTGTGCTCTAATTTATAGGAAGTCTAAAAGCATAAGACGGATTTAAACATGGCCTTAAATGAATGAGATTGGAGCTGGTTTCTCAAGAAAAAACATTAAGACAAGCTAAATCCTATATAAATATTGGTGTAACAATATTTATAAAGTGAAGAAAATTAAATTTATCGAGTATAAATAATTTTTTTTTTTTTAAGGCTATCAACATGTATTTAGCTTCTTGTAGTCATTTAAAGAAAAAAAAATTCATGTCAAAATCTATTAATAGTTTGATATAAAAAAAATTAATGGTTTCCGACTGAAAAAATATTCTTTAGGAGAAAAAAGAAAAGAACTGGTTAAAATAATTAATAGTTTGGTGTAAAAAAAATTGACTAAAAAAATGTTCTTCATGGGAAAAAAGAAAAGAGCCGACTAAAATAAATTAATAGTTTGATATAAACAAAAATTTTCTACCTAAAAAAATAATGTTCCCTACAGGAAAAAAAGAATTGGTTAAAAAAATCAATAGTTTGATTAAAAAAAAGTTTTTAATTGAAAAAAATATTCACCATTGGAAAAGAGAAAAAGAACCAGCTAAAAAAATTAATATTTGATCAACTAAAAAAGTTTAACTAGTTAAAAAAATAATAGTTTGATTGGCTAAAGAAAAATAGAAAAAGGAAAAAAGAAAAAGAACTGGCTAATAAAAATTAATAGTTTGTTGTAGGAAAAAAAAAGCTTCTAACTGAAAAAAAAAAATCCCCATGGAAAACAAAGAAAAAGAATAGGCTAAAAAAATTAGTAATTTTATTTAAAAAAGTTTCAGATTGAAAAAATAAATTAATAGTTTTTATTTAAAAAAATGTTTGTTATGGGAAAAAAAGAAAAAGAACTGGTTAAAGAAAATTAATAGTTTGATATAAAAGATTTTTGACTAAAAAAATATTCTCCATAGAAAAAAAGAAAAAGAGCCGGCTAAAAAAAAAGTAATAGTTTGATATAAAAAAAAATCTTGATCGGAAAAAACAATGTTCCTTATGGGAAAAGAATGGAAAGGAACCGGTTAAAAAAAGTAATAGATTGACGAAAAAAAATTGTTTTTGATTGGGAAAAATATTCTCAAAGTCGAATTCTATGGTAGAGAAGGCTTTAATAAGAATTTGGCCATGAGAGACCTTATTAAGTATTGCCAAAGAAGGGGCCTACTGATAGAGCTGCACAGACTCCTTTTTTCTATATATTTTCACAGAGAGAGAATTGTTATATGATCTATTCGAAGCCACCACAGGAGAAAAAAGATCAGCCAAACAAATTAATAGCTTGATCAGCTAAAAAAATTGAACCAACTAAAAAAATAATAGTTTGATCTGCCAAAAAATAATAGAAAAAGAAAAAAGAAAAAGAACATGCTAACATAAACTAATGGTTTTATTGTTAAAAAAGTTTTCGATTGAAAAAAATTGTTTCCATGGGAAAAAAAAAGAAAAAGAACCAGCAGAAAAAAAATTAATAGTTTGATGTAAAAAAAAGGTTTTAGACTGCAAAAAAGAAAAATAATTAACTAAAAAATTAATAGTTTGATATAAAGAAAAAATAGTTTCTAACTGAAAAAAATATTTCCCATGGAAACAGAAAAAAAGAATCAGCTAAAAATAATCAATACTTTGATAAGTTAAAAGAGTTTAAACTGGCTTAAAAAAAATTTGATTGGCTAAAAAAACAATAGTTTAATATATACTGAAGACACACAACATTACCACTGCACCGCATTGCCTTCATTGAGATGGAATGGAAGAAAAGTTCTTTTATCGGTTTGCTTCGTTCATTAAATGCAGCCTACAAGTGTCATGCGTGAAGCTGAAGCTGAGAGTTACGTTCTCTCAGCTTCAGCTTTTATATATAGTAATAGATATGGGGAGCAAGGTGAAACTTACAAGGATTTTCCTATAACCCAAGCTTGGCTGCAAGACAAATAGATCTTTATCTCTCCTGCACATCTCATGGTTTGTAGAAAGATTCTCTGGTTCCTTTCTTTCCAGATTGTCCATCAATTGACATGTTGAGGTCATCCCACACAGTCTCCACTGTTTGGCTATACGTTTCTTCTCCTAAGCACTCAGTTTTTTAAAGTAGATGGATGAGGGGTAATGTTCAACTTTTGAAGAAATGAGGTCCAAATTTCCTTGTCAAACTGGCATTGTAGAAAGAGTTGGTCACTGTTCTCAACTGCACCATCATTGAGGACACAATTTCACACCCTTTTCTTTAACTGGTTTCTCTTTGGTGTTTAGTTTGTCATGTAGGAGCTGGGAGAACACTTGAATTTTTTTAGGTGCCACCAATTTCCAAAGTGCAAAGAAGGGTGATCACTGATCTCCATCATTTACAAATGAATAGTATTATTTGCAGGTAAAACTATTCAAATTTCATCCCTTCCACAAAAAAGAAAAATAAAGGTCTCGCTCCGAGGATAACACCATATTATTGAATGACTTAAGAAGTCCTCGTAGTTCCCCATAAGCTCCGAGAGAAAGAGGGCCTTGGATTTTTAAGTTTCCGTCTTCTCATTCTCTTATTTTATTGAGACTTCACAGTCACCTCTTTTTTTAGGCTCTTTCCATAGATCTTTGGGAATATATGCACCAAAGCCCAGCATTCTGTCCAAACATCCTTCCACAATGTCGTGTCTTAACCATTGCTGATTTCAAATCTGTCTATTCCACTAAGCTAGTAATGTTTTCATGATGTCTTTCCAAATATTGGAAACTGATCTGCTTGATCATTCCTTGAATGGTCTCAACTTTACTTTCCTATGATGATTCCAAGCCACCTGTGTGCTTCATTGATTCATATCATATCTTAGAAACCTCCATCTGCACTTTGCGAGGAGAGCATGATTCATGTTGGATGAGTCTCTAATTCCATGGCCCCTTCTTTCTTGTCCTTGCATACTGTTGTCCAATTTACCAACAGGAAAATCCTTTATGCATTTTTAGCTCCATTCCAGAAAAGCCTACCCTCGAAGTTGTCTTTCCTTTTTAATGACCCATTTTGGTAGCAAGAAGATGGGAATATAATAAAAAGATGTAGAACACGAATTATCAAATTAAGCATTACCAATCTACCACCAAAGGAGAGACCTGCCACTCCACAATTCTAATCTCCTGTCGATTTTCTTGATGAGAATTCTCCATTCTGCTTTGTTTAATTTCCTGTCAACCATTAGTAACCCAGGTAAGTGATGGGAAGTTTTACAAGTTGGAAGCTAAGAATCTTACCCATTGCTTGCAAACGGTCTGGGTCCCTTCCAAGAATCACAACTCTTTTTTAATAGGTTGACGATTTTATTTATGAAGAAACAAACTGAGTATTATTTTTTTTGGATATGGTAGGATATTTGAGAATTGATAGTCATAATAAACCTCATGCGATTCTGAGGCCTTTGGTTGATCTCAAGACATCAAAATGATTGCAAAAATGAAATGGTTGTCGGGCTGTTGGACATTTCAACACAAGTAGTTTATTTACTCTATTTTGATTCACAGTTGGATTTGATCATGTGACTGTCAATATCGTCAATGCTTGGGTGATTAATTTTCTAGCCCACTGTTATTGACTTATTTGTTGCACATCCTTGGTCATTAGATTGTGTTGTTGACCTATGATGTTTTCCAAAATTTGATAATTGACACAAATGTTTCCAAGAAATGGTCAACCAAGTCATCCCTTCTCCCATTTTTATTCATCTTTTCAGAGTCAACTGTTTTAGTTATTTGTGGATAGACTTTTGCATTTTTTGGACTGGGATGGCTGAAGTTATACATCAACACAAAAATGGCCAATCTAAGCCCAACTTGACCCAGCACTGGACTTGAAGTTTGTAACCCGAGCCTGGTCCAGAGAGTTATAAAGAGAGGGTTGGAGCTCAATCTAAGTTTGCTTGGACAATTTTCTTAGCTCGACCTAATAGGGCTTGGCTTGGTCCAATCCACGCAGCTTTGGCAGCCAGGTTGGGGCAAGGGGAAAGGATCAGAGATTGAGGTGACTTGTTGAGTTTTCGGTACTAAGGGTGCCATAGAGAGAGAATAAAAAAGGGAAGGGTGGTAGCTAGAGCCTGTTGTCAAGGATAAGCGGGGTGGCAGCTAGAGAGAAGGGCAGAGAATAACAGGGGCGTTAGATTAGTGTTTAAATATTTGGCAAAATTTGCAAAGCCCGAGCATGGTCTGATTTTCTTTTCAGATCTTGAAATTTAGGGCCGACCCTTCAGGCTGAAAAGCTCTGACCCATGGTTGTCAAGAAATGGGTCGGGATAGGCTGTTTTTGCACAGATCTATATGTAAAGCGTATGATCTAATTCAACAGCATGAGTAGTTTTAGTCAAGGTCTCTCGCATTGTATTGATAAGATACTGGTATGGTATCAAGTTTCAATTTGATATGAACTAAATCAATCCGAACCGCCTAGTACCGACCCATACAGCTTGGTACCGAGTGGTTAAGAGTCAAAAAGAAAAGCATACTGTCTTCATATAGGATGTGTGCCATACTAACCCATGCTATTTGTGCGATTTTCGTATCGATTTTGTAGATGTTAGTTTTAGTTGCTTTTCTAGACTGTCTTTTCGTTAGGTGAATACTCTTAATGCTAATGCATGGTCTCCTTTTTTTTTTTTTTTCTTTTTCTCCGTGGCAAAGTCACATGTGAACCAATATGTGTTATTTAATATGCCTTTGGTTTAAAATGTCTACTTGTATCATCACTCCTTGCACATATGATAATTTCATTCTTTCCAGGTCTACCGTTACCTTGTATCCGCAAACTCTGATTCAGAGGCACCCAGAATCCAATTGTGCAGTCTTTATGCAACAAATGGAGGAGAGCCGCCATTCACAAACTGCACTCCTGATTTCACTGGAACACTCGATTACATATTCTTGTCAGATATTAGCTATCTGAAACCAGTTAGTTTACTTGAAGTTCCGGGGCCTGAGTCAGCTGACATTATTGGTGGACTACCTAACCACTATCACCCCAGCGATCATTTGCCAATTGGTGCTGATTTTGTAGTTCTTCAATTTTCAAACTCTTCAATAATTCCCAAACTGCAGGATGTTGAAGATGGTCTCATTGAAGTTAAAAACGGGGAGCAGGGGAAAGATCAAGATAATTGATAACATGCTGTTTACCTAATTCATTTTAAGTTTTATTTCATCATCTGCAGGATGTTGAAGATGGTCTCATTGAAGTTAAAAACGGGGAGCAGGGGAAAGATCAAGATAATTGATAACATGCTGTTTACCTAATTCATTTTAAGTTTTATTTCATCATCCATATCAAATAACTTCTACATGATGGATGCTGTCAACTCAATCTTGATTGTGTTATATTCACATCGACTGAATTCATCGGAAAAGGGCAGAAAAACTGTAAATGGACACAATCATTTGTGGGCAGATTTTCTTTCACAACAGCATCATCCTTTTGGGGATGACGTTGTCTCCTGAAAATATGAGATTTTAAGGGGAGCTAGCTTGACAATATGCTGAAAATATGAGATTTCTGCCAGCCTTGGCAGGAGCAGTGAATGGACTGGCTCTGCCAGTTTAGATGAAAGGTTTGAAGAGCGATGGACATCTAATGCCATGTTGCACCATTAATGCCAGCTTCTCCTGCGTGCAGATATGTGCATCGCTGAATTGTGAATGAATGCCTGATGGCCCGGACACCATGTGGTGGATGTATAAAGCACTACGGGAGGTAACGATGCAAATTAGCTGGTTCCTACGGTCTCATTAAGTCAACCCGAGTTGACGGTTGGTGAGAAAAAATATGACTCTTCTTTCTTCCTTTTATCCTCTTCTGTGACTCAACATGCGAAGAAAGGGTTACTGCAAAAGATTTGTATTTTTTTACGGTCTCTCTTGAGCCATTACAAACCTTTTTCTTGAATGTGGCACCATACTAAGACGTGCAGGCTGATTTTATGAGATCTATGTTTCTGACATTTACGGGATTTAGAATGACTTTGTACGCTAGCACAATTCATTAATGGATGTCAATGCATGTTAAAACTGTTAAAGGTTATAAAATAATATATGGAGTATGGGTGGTTAACATTGGTTGGTAGGTTAAATTTTGTTACTTCCTACTTCATTGGTTTCTAATTTTCTATCGTATTTAGCTGGGTTAAAAAATAAATAAAACTGCATCCAACTTGATTGTTATCTAATTCAATCATTTTGTCAAACATTTTACACATATTTAGTTGGGTTACATGTTATATTTGGCTTCAAGTCTGAGACTTACATATTAAATGAATTGATGGATCAAAATATTTGCCTCCTACCAGCACAAGCTCATCCAAAATTGAAAGTTTAATGTATTTTAAAAAAAAATACTTGAAATTAAAATTTATATTATCTTGGTGGTCTCTAGTTATTGAATTATGTAATCACATTAGTCAGTAAAATATTTGATGGGATATATAAATTAAAAATTGTATTTATTAACCGTGATCTATGCATCTTAAAATGTGAATAGATTCAAATTTAGTAGGTTTTGATAATTAGATTATAATGAAATATAGCATACTAGTAGTTAATATTAACTTGATAATTAGACTAAAGAATAAAATATATGAATTTTTATTTTTATTTTTTAATCTAAATAATATAAAGTTTAAATTTTTAATTTGAGATTTTGAATTTAATATAAATAAAATATATGAATTTACATAGAGAGAACTTGTCTTTGTTGCACTTAAAAAGAATCTAATCAAATTTAGATTGGATAATAGTATCTATTGGCGTTGGAATTTAACCTTAGATATAATAATCGAAGAGGGATGCTTAGCTTATCCAATGCACTTCTACGTCAGAAGAGCATTAACAAGGCCCTAAGGTTTTCCTAGGGGAAATCTTTTCGATGCTTAAGTTAGAAAAAAAAAATCAAAACCTTTGAACTCTCTAGGGAAAAACTTCAAGCTCTAAGAATCATTTATAATCCCTCACCTCATTTATAATCCCTTACTTGGGTGATGTAGAACTATTTCTATAGGCATCTTGGGAGAGCTTTGGAGTTAGACTCCTTTTATATTGTGTGGCACATTAGGAAAGAGAGTAGATCTTTTCTAATTTGTTTGGCTAGATCTCTACAAAGATTGACTCAATGTTGTGAATTAGGATGTCATCCCGTGAGAGTTGGTGAGATTTTTAGAAATAGATGGCCAAGCAATTAGGAAAGGTCGATTGCATCAACACTAGATGTTCTTTCATGTAGATAATCTTTCAATAGTTTTTTTTTTTGCTCTAAGTTTTGAACAAACTAATGCGGAAACATGTTCATTTGACGGACATCAAATGGATTTGAAAGAGAACCAAAAAAAATAAAAAACCCTTGGAGAATAACAGAAGACTAGATGAAGCCCTTCTCGGCACCATCCGAGTTTGCTACATTTCTGGATAGAGTTGGGTTGTAGTTTTCTTGTTTTTAGGCACAATGCTACTCCTTGAGATAGCTCAAAAGAAATAAATCAAGAAAGCTATTTAAAGCAGAAGAAACAATGACAAAGGGATATATCCCAAATCTCAATGCGGATTTGTAGGTTGATTCGAAAGGTTTCATCATCTTAATGGGATGTGGCAAATTAATATGATGATGGCCATGGAGGAGAGGTTGGTGATGATGAGTTTTGATGGGTTTCATCAAGGTGGGAATATCAATATAGAAGTAAAAAAAATAAGAATGATGGCTTATTTCTTTATGTTTGGTGAAAAATAAAAGAGTAAAAGAATAACGATAATAATTTGTTTTTCATTATTTTTATATAAATATATAGTTATTTATTAAAATTCATATATTTTTGTAAAAAGTAAAAGAGTAAAAAAAAAAAAGATATAATCGCTCATATATTTATAAATATCCATGTCCTCGAATGAAGAAATGAAAGAGCAATAGAACAAGGATAATGATACATATCATATTTATAATTAAATATATATAATTATTTATATATATCTTTGTTATTCAGTAAAAAAAAATAAAAGAGTAAAAGAATACAGATATGTTTTATATTCTATTATTTCAATGAAAAATAAAAATATGATTTATATTTTATTATTTTTATGATTTAAACGAATTGATATTATTAAAATAAAATATTTTGAACCAAAGAAAACGATCCAAAAGTTTATTGCGCGCCAGAACATCCAGCGTTCTTTCTCCTCCAAATCAATTTATAATTTTATCCTACACTTTGATACGGAGCACCTAACGCGAAGCTGAGAAATATTATTTAAAGAACCTCTTTTCTACCTCCTATACCGTTCCGCGAGCTTCATACCCAACCTTCTTCCTTCCCACCACCGCCAGCGGGAAACTCTGCCGGCCAAGTGGCACACCACTGCCGCCGGATAAGGTCACGCACTACCACCACCCTCACCACCGCCTCCCTCCATATCCAGCTTTCCCAGGCCGCCTCACCCTCGCCGCCGGCCTCCTGGACTCCACGACCTCCTCTGGCTTCACCGTCCCGCCAGGGCCCCGCCGTGCTCCCTCCAGTTTCAGTTTCTCACTTCCCAATGCCAAGCCAGCGAATTAGCGACGTCACGTAGATCCGTGAGAACATTGCCTCGCCGTCCGCTTTTAGAGCCCGGACTATCGCAACCCTTGCTCCAGAACCCGGTTTACGGACATTATGGTACCAGCAGCATACTCTCTAAATGAATCCAAAACCACCTACCAAACTTTAACATACATATTTATGAAAGCTAAATCTTATATATATAACGTATATATATAAAAAAAAATATTAATATAAATTATTAATATAATATATATAAATATATAAAATAAAATTTATTTTATAATTTAAAATCTCTACGATAACTAAAGAACTAGAAAACTACTGGTATTCTCACCCCTAATGTCTAACTCCTAATTCCTGTTCTAATAGGCAAGCATCGTCAATCCATAAATCATATGAAAAAGTAATATAATATATTCATAAATCGCATGAAAAACCTTTAAATCAACCAAATCCATGTACCAACATAATCAGAATAAATGCCGAAATCATCTATATAATGATATATCCACATCTCAATCAATCTTCTGCACACTGCTGATACATACTGACAAATCAGTATGTTAGTAATCTGTGTCTAACAATCTAACTTAACGATATTATACACACATATTGGTTCCCATACTAGTACCTAACATAATATACTCATACACGTCATATTACACAAGCTATAAATTTGTTCTATATTAGCCTTTTACAACTCTTAAGCCCTTCCTCGGTGCCGTTAATTTAGGCCAGTAAAAAATCACTCTAATACTATCAGAACTAGTACCACATATCAACAGTATCAATTGCATATATATATATATATATATATATATATATATATATATATATATATATATATATATATTTCAATGACTAGTCCACATGCTCATATCATATCTCATAACGAACAAAGCTACACCATACCACATCCATAATAATATATTTCAACAAACCATACTTATAATCTCGAACCAAAGACAAAATCATTCATACCAAAATAATATACCACTATATATAAGCAACTCTACGATAAACTATCGTGCTTAATTTAAAATACTCTAAGAAATTTAACAATAAAATCATAATATATGCAGGCATGCAAGATATGAAACATATTGCATAATAATAGGTATAAAATTTCTATCTCAAATCGCTAATCCAAAATAATCTTCATAATTCAAGATTACATTCAGTTCCTATCACCTGTAATTCAATATAAATAAATAATTAATTCATTAAAATTAATAATTAAGAAAATTATAATTTTCTCTTCTAGTCCATAATTTAAAAATTAGCACTTTACCCTTCTATCTCAATGTTTACTAACCCTTAACTAATTTTATCCAAGATTTATTTATTTCCTTATATTCATAATTTTCATTGACTTAATTATATTTACGAAAATACCCCTGCTAGCTTACATTAATTATGACATCTATCTCAGTTTAATTAGTTATAATTCTGGTTCACTGTTTAAACTAATTCCAAGAAATGTTATGCAACCTTTGTTTAATTCTCCTCTTGATTTGTATCTAATACAAGTTAGACTAATCTTAATTTAATAATTTCTGAAATTTGTTTCCTGATTCTCATAGTTAAATAAATATATTGAGATTCTAGTTCTTTAGAGCTAAACTTGTTTCTAATACTGGTTCAGATTACTTATTCTGATACAGATTTTAATTGAACCAACTGATTCATTATTGAATCAGAAACTTGGATTCAAACTTTGACTCCAACGAGTTATTTTAGTCCTTGACTTGCAATTCTCTTGGCTGGTGGTTTGATCCATTACACCCAGTTAGCCGAACAACTTATCTTATAAATGATAGCTTAAACAAAATGAACCAACTGGTTCATTAATGGACTGACTGATTCTTGGTTCGAGAAGACCAGTTGTCTTTCTACCTCTCAACACCATGTCCCAGTTAACCAAACCATGGTCGAAGAGCATCAGCTCCGGCGATAGTACCAGCTCGGTAATCATCCGAGATCCAAAGAAGGTGATTGGAGTTTCCAAAAGAGAAAAAGGATTAAACAAACACCTTGAAGCTTTTCCATCTATTCATGGTTCTAGCCAAGAAACTGGATTTGAACAAAGTTTTCTGAAACAGGGTATCGGTAGCTTAGAACTTACTTGGATGCCGTCCGGTGGCTAACGGCGACGAAGAAGGAGAGGACGGGGGAGGGAGGGAGGGAGGCGATGAAGGAAAGAAACTCCTTTTGTGACCACGGCGAGATCCGGTGATTCATAGTTGACGGTCAGTGAAGGCACGGCCGGACGAGAGATCAGGAAAGGAAGAAGAAGCCGGCGGTGAGGACAGCGACGGCGGGGCCAACGGCGAAGGAGGAGGAAAAGACCGGCTGTGGGCAAAAAGAAGGGGAGCGGAGGAGAGGTCTTAAAAGCGGCGAAGGAGGTGGGTCCGGCGACGCTGCTCCCAAACTCCAAGATGAGAAAAACCAAACAGAAGAAGAAATAAGAAGAAGAAAAGAATGGCTCTGGTTTTGAATCAGACTTCCGAATCATATATATATATATATATATATTTGATTCCACCTTCAAACCCTCTTTTTATTCATGTCATTCGGTTAAGAGATTTGGAAGGCATGAGGTGTTTGTTGGAATGCCTCAAAGAATCCTTCTCATTATAGAAAGAAATATAACGACCCATCCATTAAATGGATTTTGTTTCAGTTTGTTAGGTCATTGATCAGATTGTTGAGGGTTTAATTAGTAGCTGATTAGTTTCTCTAATTAATGGGTTGGTTCAGAAAGAAAGAAGATACCAGCCCTAATGCCAGACTTAAAGAGAACACAACAAGCCTTGTTGTATTCCTTCGTCGACGGAAGTAAGGCGGTGGGTGGGGGAGAAAGCTGATCACTAGAAATCACGCGTCCCCACTTTTAATTATCGCGCCGGAGTGACGGGAAACCAATGGCAACGCCGCTGTTGATTAATATCGAATAGGAATTGGTACGTGCAACCATTAAAGGGGAGGGAGATATATCCTTTTTTCTATGAGCATGTTTTGGAGGCCATCATCATCTGTACTGCATTTCTAGGGGCCCATTAGATCAAGATCTCGTACATTTTTTATGCAGGATAGCCAGGATTGATCGATTAGGCTTCAAATATTAATATATCAATATTATTATTTATTTTTATTTTATAAAATACATATATTGATCAGATGTAAAAGTTTATATCTATAATTATTTTTTAATAAATATAATGTTAAAAGTATAAATATAAATTTTTTTAAAAAAAATTTAATTAAATTTTATGATCATTAAAATAAAATATCATTGGTTACAATATAGTTATTGTGTGTGTCTATGTGTATATTTCTTGATGTATGGGGTTAAGTAAGGTGGCAAGCAGTATGAATATTTTGGCATGAATTAAGCAAGCGAAATAGGATAGCTATATTTTAAAAGGAAATAGTTATTGTATGAGCATACAAACTTATTTGTGGTTTTCAATTGTATTCTTATATATTTTATTTAATTAAGTCTATTATTTTATAAATTTTTTTTAATTAAATATATTTTAATGATCATCGACAATAACTTGACAGATTATATGATGACCATCAACGATAACTTAAACTTTTTTTTTTTTTTTTTGATTAAGTACGTAAAAGCTCTTCAATTAAACATATCAACTCATAAAAGTTTTCCAATTGAGCATATTAACTCATAAAAATTTTTAATTAAGCATAACTTTTTAAGTTTAGTTAGCATTTTTTGTAAATGCATTACAAATCAATTAATCAAAAATTTTAATATATAAAATTTTATGCACAATAATCCAAAGAAGAAATGTTATTAGTTATTATGTGCAAAAAAAAAAAAAATCTCATTTATAAAAGATTAAGTAGCAAAGCAGTGTCTTTCTAATTGCTTGACTAATACTAAATAAATTAATAAGAAAATTATACCTCCTGTGCATACTTTTTTTATTATATTATATATTTTTTTATGCATTACCAATATATCTTTTAATAAAAAAATTATGCCCTCTTTCAATACAGGTTAGATATGAGACTCCCTAAAGGCCATCTAGCTTTACCACATAGAGTCAGCTGTTAAAATGATATCAAGAGATTGTTCCTATAATTCTTTTGCACACATTCCTTTATTCTTAATTTAAAAACTTTTATAAGTCAACATACCCTATTGAAAAACTTTATAAATTAATATACTTAATTTTGAAAAAAAAAATATACTCAAGTCATCATTGGCATTCGTCAAGTTATCATTGATAATCGCTAAAAATATATATAATTAAAAAACTTATATGAATTGATATACTTAATTAAAAAAATATAATGATTCAATTAAAAATTTTAAATAAGCTCATACACTTCTAATGCAACTATTTATCTAAAAAATGATACTTTTTATGTTGAACTACAATTTTAAATGCGAGCAGCCAAAATAACATGAAGGGGAGGAGGCTTTGATGGCGAGAATGTTGAATTTTAGGTAACCTCATTTATTAGTATAGTAAGTGAAGCTTTTTTCTCTTTTCTTCCTTGCATACCAAAACAAACACATTAAATTAATTAATGAATCGGGACAAAAAATTCCTCATGCATTACAGTAATACAGTGGAAAGGGGAAACAGGATCACCATCCAAAGCTATTAATATAATCTTAATTTATTGCCATCACCATCCAAAGCTACTAATATAATTTTAATTTATTGCCACCTACAAATAATTATATCTTGTTTTAGTAATGGCTCATTACTATTTGCCAATAAATAGATAGATTCTCAATTATGAAGGCCGACGTAAGAGTAGTTCAATTCATTGGACACACAACTTCATATCAGCCATACATTATCTTAAACAAGATTAACTCACTCATCCATTAGACATCTAAATGTATCACCCAATTATTTAGCTATGATGCTGGTATGCTACTTGCACACAGGAAGTTGGTGCAATCACAAGACCATCGTAATTCATGACACTTTGCTGCATATATAAAACATCATATGAGATGTTCCAATGTGAACTCAATTTGACGTAAAATTATTGAGTATGGAAAGAAGATTTGGTTCAAATTGGATGAGGACCAGGTTGAACATGGACGACAATAATCCGTCTCATATCCTGATGATGGGGGCTTTCTATGGTAAGAACTCTATTTAGTGATTTTGTACATCTAAAATAAATTAAAAGATATTATTTTGGAAACAAGAGGGATCATAAAGAGGCAAAATGCAAGGCACTACGGCTACTTCGTGAGTTGACTTCAAGATCTATTTTATCAAACTAGTGTATGATACTAAATATTCGAACATAAATTACAATCCTGTTCTCGTATCCAGCAGTGGATCTAAAATTAATGAGGAATGGGTCAGGTACCAAGTCACCATCAAATATTTATTTTTTGCTGATAAATCTTGGTTTATTTTTTTTTTAGTAATGCACATTTAAGAATTAAATTCAAACCCATTAGATTGCATTTAGTACGTAGGATGAAATTCGATAAAGAAAAGATTAAGATAAGATAAAAATTATACTACCTTATATTTGATATGAGATAGGATAACAAATTTGATAAGATAAAAATTATTCTATTCTCTACTTAACGTTAGAAAGAATTAGATGAAATTATAATTTTGAATATATTTCTTTAATTCGACGGTTATATTCTTTATAAAAAATAGTAGTTGGATATTATGTATTGTCGAACGCAAGGATAAAAGAGAAAAAAATTAAAATGGCAGCCTAACATAATCAAAATAAAAATAATTATTTTGATCGAATAAATTATTTCTTTTCAATAAAATTAGTAATTTTGTATGGTAAAATTTTATCTTATTTTTATAGATAATAAATGGACTAAAAAATTTTTATCTTTCCTTTAATCTATTGTATCAAATACATTTTTACTAACTATTTCTTTGGAAAGAAAGTAGAGAATGCTATTATGGCCCAAACATAGGATGCAAGTTTTAGGGATGTGACAGCCACACCAAACCTAATTAATAAAATCAAGTGCTTGTTAAATTACCTTGGCACTTTACTCATATACAACAGTAAACCTAATCAAGTGTTTTTCTTTTTTTTTTTAGTGAAAGAGTGAGATCCACGTATATTATATAATGTATTTGGATTTAAAATTTTAGAAAAGCACATTCAAGAATCAAATCAAGGACTGCCACTTACTAAGTAGAGATCGGACAACTATACTAAGTTCCAATTTTAAATTATCTTGGCATATTTTTGGACTGTTTTTTTCAAGTTACCAATTAATTCGCCCATTACTTTTCAAAAAAAAAAAAAAAGCATCATTAGCACTCTATAGAAGAATCATAGGACTACATGTGAAGGAAGCTAGATTTGATTGATTCATTTCTTGATTATTTTTTCTTACAGTTTCCTCTCTCATGCACGCATGTTTATAAGTTTGTGCTCATATAAATTGGCCAAAATCCAAATATGAACTAATAAATCATTTGGGTTTAAATTTGGAGTCTAAACCCAACTTCAATAAGCTATTATACATCTTTTAGACTGAAACTAAAAATCTTTGGTTGGGTTAATAAGCTTCCTTATTGGAATTCCTTGTTCCTACAATTAGTATTGAGGATAGAAAGAACCCTATCGAGTTATCCAAAAATTAATTAAAAAAAACATCATACAAACATTATGATATTGATATACATCATGATCTATACAAAAAGTATCCAAATATCGTGTTGTTTTCATTTACAAATTTTATAAAATAGTGTAATATTATAAATGGATAAACCAAACAACTAATTAATTGCAGTCAGGTTATATAGTTTACTTTGTTTAAGTCCATGCAAATTTTATATAGCATTGTTTACTTTTCTTCTCTCACGAGGAACAAAAGATAATTTTTTCAATCCACTTAACTCAAATTTCTTATAAGAAATAATAATATTATTAAAAATTTCCTAAAAATAGAGTTATAAGTTCTTTACTTTCTTTAAATATATTAAAAGTTATAATAATTTTTTATTTATATAAGTGGCATTTACATTTATATAATTCATGTCATTTTTTTAGTTAGAAGAGCTTATAGTTTTACTTAAACAATTATAATTAAGTAAAATAATTATAAAAAGCTAAAATCCTACTAAAAGGCATGTTTGGTATTGCTTTTATTTCTTTTTTTTTATTTTTAAAAGTAGAAACATAAAATTTGATGTAAAACATATGTGTCGTTATACTATTTTTACTTTTTATTTTTAAAAGTAACTTTTATTATTTATAAAAAATGTGAACATAATTTTTTTTTTACTTTCACTTTTTTAAAAGTAATTTTTTAGAAATCAAGACTATTTTTTGGAAAAATAAGGCCTTGTTTAGCTTGATAACATAGTTAAAATTAAACCAGAATCGAATTCCACTAAAACCGGAATCAAAATTAAAATTGCTCATTCTCTCACCCATTTGGTTCATATAAAAATTAGAATCAGACTATAGGTTTTTAATCCTACAAGTAATATAAATTATATAATATGTAAAAGATTGGCAATATATATCAGTATTATATATAATATATTATTATATATAATATTATTATATATAATATATTAAAATATATAATATAATGTTAATATGTAATTGGCATTATGTAATTATAATATTATATTAATAATATAGCATATATAATATCATAATATATAGTATATTATTATATATATATAATAATATGAGGTAGATTTGATCACATTCGAATCT